>JANEHU010002628.1:0-15609 GCA_027563435.1 Nasonovia ribisnigri | reverse complement strand
TAGTATAGAACGTGTACTACCCAATAAAGATTGACCATGATTATTGATTAATAATTCATTATTTATAATTTTATCTAATATCTCGGAGATCCCAGCAGTATAATAATTTAAAAACGACAGGTCGTTATTTTATCGATCGATATTATACCTAATCGAATAGACTGCATAAAATCTACTTAAACAAGGGGAAGTTGTTATTTGTGATTTCAAAATAGTTTTCCAAAATGTATTTTAACATAACAATACTGAAAAATCGAAAAATATAAGCTTAAAACAAAACTCAAATTTCTAGGGGTACTCGAACTCCAAACATACCAATAATGTAAAAATAAAATTGGTGTTATTTTAACAAGAATATTAAGATTCCCTGCTGATTAGGTATTTTAATATAGGGGTATATTAAATTCAAATTGACGGAAAGCCGGCAAATCTTTTGAAAAAATAACTCAACCCAACTGCTTGTAAGCTGTATAAACCGTAATATAAATCGAGCGCGATGATTAATATTGAGAAAATGCGTGTTCAACATTTTAGTAAGATCGACTGGGTACGGTGTAAGAGTAATATATAGTACCCATAAAATAAAACAAGACACCCTGAAAACAATAATGCGCACGTGATGTTATGCATAATAATAATAATAATGATAATAATACACTAACCGGATAGAAGACACCGGCTCCGACGTGAACACGAAACGACTTCCTGCCTCATGGTCTGGACGGTCGAAACCACCGGCCGAGGTGTTGCGACGTACCGGCGGCTCCGGATCCCTCGAGATTCGGAAACGACTGCGCGGTCGGGCCAAACAGTACAAGGTGGACGGCGACAGAAACGGAACGCAAGACATCGCGTGATTATTGACGGATCGCAGTATGACTATGCGTCGGACTGACGAAAACTAAAAAAAAAAACGTGTGCCCGAGAATATGCTTCGGCCGGTTAGCTGCAATCGAAAAATCATTTCTCGGCGTCGGGTGTGCGGCTAGTGGACCGCGGGCCGAGAAGTCGCAGCGGCGTTTTACCGAAAATTGTGAAACCACGCGGCTCGAAGTAAAACGGTGAAATAAGGCACTGTATAGTGTATAATAAACTTTAAAGAGTTCCAGCCGAAAGATTTTGAAGTCACGATAATATGTGAACCAATGAGAAGTGGCGAAAGATCGGACTATTGACGTCATACCTAGTTTATTATAGTATTATTATCATGGGCACGAGTACCAGGCCGAGTACAAGTCCGAGACGTCGACGGTGGGGGGAACGCTCACGATCAACGAATGACGAGAGGGACGAGAAGGGAGAGAGAGACGACGGACGACGAGTGAGCGACCGACGCGCGACGTTTCAGGGGTTCGTGGCTCGCGCGACTTTTCGCCGTCGTTGCCCGGGTGGGGAGGGGGGGCTTTTACGCTACACCGCTGATAGGAGGAGATGAGAGGTGGTACTGGCGATTATCGGCAGCGCATGGTTTAACGTTTAAAATGTTTAAATACGATTGTCCCGGACGAAAGTGTAATAGCAAATGTTATGGTAACACATTATTATAGCGAAACGTTAAGTCAATACGGAACGATATTTTTTTCAGATATACGCCCGTCATACTGTCATTAGGTAGTGACGATTTACCAAATAGTAAATACCTACCAATATGGTTAATACTTAATACGGATATCGCAGCGGCGACCGGTGGGAGGAGGGCCGTGATATTATAAAGATATAATAATTTTGAAGACAGTTATGATCATTTTAAAGTGAAGATATAAAAAAATTACAGCTTTAAAACACTCATAATCAGTCACGCCCGCAGATAAGTTGCTCACTAGATGCTTGTAGTGTCAATATAAACCTTTTGAGGCCCCACACACACCCCATAACCCTAATTTAATGACATATCTATGATGAATTTTTAAAATTATAAGGATACATAATTTATATTGATTACCTAATATTTAAATACAATATGATGGCTAATATAAATTGGTTATTAATAATTGTAATATAAAATAATTAATTTCTTGGGAAAATATACCATTTAATGAATTAGCGCTAAATTGTATTGATAGGTACATAGGTTTCATTTTTAATATTATATCCAAGTAGAACTTTTAAGGTACAAAATATTTAATTTTGTAGCGCATAGTTTTTTTAACTAGTTAATTTTAAAATTCTAATTGAAATTGTCAGCATTAAAAGTAATTGGTTTACAAATTCACAATGCCATTAGAATACGAATATAAGTGTATAAGTGTATAATGCAATAAATAATTTATATTTTGTAACAGATATGAATCCAGATTAGTCCGACTAATCTACTAATGAAAATACAAGTTGTGTTACATCTATACATAATGCACACTAACTTAATTTATAAACAGTATACACTGATATATTATTATAATCAGTTGACCTTACATACCCATAGTTATGTAATTAAATATTGTCTCAAAACACTTTAAACATCATTTAAATGTACAACATTTTTTTTGTTTATTTTGAAAGTCGAATACAAAGTCAAATAGCAATAAAATATAAAATCGATGGGTCATTCCCTCAAAAATATTATTCTCTATCTTTTTTTCTATGGGTGATTTTACTCTAAAATTACTTAAAAATATAGAAAAATGATTCTGCGTAAATCCGTTTTTGTCTATGTTGCGCGTGGGCCAGAGAGAGAAAACAAATAGTGCGCTGACATCCTCTTAACGAAATTAACAATAATATCATTAGAGACAAAATAAATTATTAATAGAACGCGTGTCTAACTGTTCACTCGTCACAGAACCAAAGTGAGACAGACGACAGTTTCTAAGAATAGGTATTTAATAATTACACTATTGAACATAAATAATAGTCATGGACATAAATTAAAAATTAACAGAAAATTCCTTTTCATGTCATCGTATTTATTTGAAAAATCCAAATTATTACAATGCTGAGGTGGTGCATTTGCAACTTACGTTTTAATTAAAATATCAATAAAAGCCCCTCAGGTGAGGTCTATTACATTTGTGATTTTTTTAATTTTATTATATATGTATGTATATTAACACATTATTATAATATTAATATTATTCAAAGTATATTAAATATAAATCAATACTATTGTTACTACAATTTTAGCTTTTATACTTCGTACTCAAAAATATAATTAATTTGTTGATCATGATAGTCTTTATTAGTCTAAAAGTCTAATAGTGTATACATAATGTCTGTAACTACAGGCTATGTCGCTACAACATATTATTATAACGATTTTGCAGTTATTTTGTTGGGCGTACGACCTAACAAAATCGTAGGTACCTACGTATAATCGAATAATTTGAATATTAGTTCGCATTAAATATTATTATTAATCTTACCTGGAATATTTTTTTGCTGACCAAAACGTTCTTAATATATTTCCTTTACTCGTTGTTTCTGTAAGCTCCATTTTCACCACTTCTTTCTTTGTTGTTAATATAGGTAGTAGCCAGTAGGTACCTATATAGACATAATAGACATATTAATACAGTTATTATTATTATTATTATTATTATTATAATCGATCTTACACAAATATTGAAGCATTTCCTCAAAATTTCTCATCGCGCGCCAGTTAAATTACGGTAAATAAACGAGTTTTCAATTTTTGAAATTTTAAAACGATACGACGTTAAGTTTGACTTGCTCTACAACACAAGTGCGTTTATACCTACTGAAGTACAATTGTATTGGCGAGCACGCAAAAAACCCGAAGACGTGTCAAAATGGACTGAAGACTGATGACTGATGAGTGATCCCGTAGTCTGTACCTTTGTACCCACTCGGCGATAATGTTAGTGCGATAATTTCATTTCGGAAATATATTACGCGTTTAGTTATTTATATTCTATATATTTCCCCATTTTATTCGGCTAAAATAAAATAATAATAATAATAATAATATAATAATATTATTATTATATTATTATATTATATTATATTATATAATAATTTTTTTTTTAAGGCCCAAAGGATATAGATGTCACGTTCCCACGATAGGTAGGTACTGATTATATTTTAATATCGCCTATCGATATCTAGACCGCAATTCCACAATCACCCAATATATCTGCGGGCTGCGTCGTAAATCGAATCATTATAAATTTATAAATTATATAATATAATATTGTGGTCTATATAATATTATTTTGGATTATTATCACTTACTTTTTGCACAGCACTTGAGTTGGTTCTTTTTTTCTCGAGCATAGTTTCTACATTATTAGGTACTAATAATACTATATACTATATCCTATACAATATTCGGAAAGTTTATTATTTATTTGTTACCTACGTGAAATACGTTACGCTAATAACGGCTACGACAATATTATTTAGAATAATAAATTATCGTATTATTTATAATACTGATGCCAATTTTCCAGAATTCGGCCGAATCTCGCTCATTAAATTGATACGACTGTGATCGATAACGGGTGTACCGAGTGCACTACTATATTATAGTTACTACACTAGACATTGTAATAATGACTATAATATTATAATAACTTATATTTAGTACCAAATTACCTAGTGTCAGTGACGGCACGAGGGAGGTGCAATAGGGGCAGTTGCACAGGGGCTCGCGGTTCAAAAATTTATTATAAGCCCCGCGGTTTTGAAGTGTGAATTTTAATCAACTTACGAATTTAACGACGTTTCATTTATGTGCTAAAAATTGTGAAACATAAATAATACTAAAACATACCGTCCAAGTGACCACATATACCTAGTATAATAAATACTAATACGAAATTGATACTCACACTCGTGGTTCATACTTCACAGTTCACAGTAAAACTGATTGCTTGACTATCGGTAAATTGGAATCCTAATTACCCAGTTAACTATAGTAAATAATATTATATTAATATATACCGACAGGTTAGGTTAGGTGGGAGGTGCGTGGGAGGATCTGAGGTATGATGCGGTCGCAATATAATATTATCGCGTAGGTACAATCTGTTTAAAGATTCAATGACCAGATTAATAATCAATTTATCAATTGTAAATATGTCATGCGACTGCGTAGTCACTGATTGTACTATAGTAGTACTATTCTACGTAGGTACAAACAAAATATAGCATAACAAATAGCCAATATTATTAGCTAAAATATATTATATAGGTATTCAAAAAAGTTTTTTGAAAACAAAATTATACATTAGAATTTATTAGTAACAACAGTACTGCACCTTATACTTTAAAACTGGTCTAAAAAAAAGGGCAAGGGTGTTGCATATTCAGCATTTATAATTTATATTGTATACTAAACGTTTATATTAATAATAATAATCATAAGTATCATATTACGATCGGTGGGGATTGTCCATCGGTCATTAGCAAGTAGACAATTTTAATGTACGTCATTACGATTTATATGTTTGACAATAAAAGACTATAATTCACGTTTGTGCTATTAATGATACACAACAGAGGGGATCACCCCCCATATTTTCCCCGCGTAAATACGTCATTGGTTGCGCCACTGATTATAGGTAGAGTTATTTGCTCAATAACTTATGGATAATGGTAATATAGGTATAAAATATATAATTAATATGTTATATATTTAATTAATTACAGCAAACCAATCACAAATTATGATTGATACATAATTACACGTCATATATTTATTTATAAGCATATATTATAATATATTAATATTACCTACCTATCATTATTAATACAACAGTATGTCAGTATGGTATGATACTGATGAATTAAAAAATGTGACTTGTAACTGTTACAATTGCTTGTCCTGTAATTTAACCATATCTATGATTTTTACTAACTATACCTGTACTTTCTGAATACTAATCCTTATAAAAATGTGGTATTTATCGATTATCGCAACTGCCTTTACGGCATTTTCCAACGCGTTTGCTAACACCCCTGACCCCTGTCGTATGGGTACTTTTCATATTATATTGTCAATACTTTTTGTAGTGCAGTGTTGTTTGATAAACGTATAATTCGTTAAAGTTTTCCAATGCAAGTTGACCAATGGACATAATACACAAATACAATATAATATACACACAGAATATCGAAAGGTGGCCTGTAGGGATCCTCTAAATGGCACAAGAGACATAGAGGTACGGATCGTCAATATCTAAACAGCTATATTTGGTTGAATTTATATGTGGTGTCAAAAGCACGATAATCCATTTATATGCATTTTAAATTGCATGGCTGAAAATTATCATCCTCGAGTTAATTTTGAATTTTGAATTTTATTCCTAATTTTTATAATAGTTTTTGTAGGGGACCATTGAATTGGCTCCCAATATTAGGTAAAGTACCTCATCGAACATTGAATTGGCTCCCCAGAAAAGGATTATTGAATTGGCTCCCAATATAATTTTCAACAAGTGGTTCTCATAATATAAAAGTTGGAAAAGTACGCGACTTTAATATTTTAACACAGGGCCGGATATACTGTTTGCAATTATCTAATCGTTTATCCGATAACGCATTATAAATGGTCATAATCATATCATATATCATTAGTTCGTCGCAATCCGTCGCAATAATCGCAGTTCGTCTCAATCACTCGCAGTTCATTGCAATTTGTCACATTTCGTACCTACATATATTTAATATAAAATGAATTCGGTTGAAAAAATGTTTAGTGAAAAGGGAGAATTAATTTTTATAATAAATAAGTTTAAATTTAGCTATCATAAGCTTCTCCAAAATGAATTTAAACGATTCAAATGTACTAAACGAGGATGCACAGCTTATTTAAGAATTTGTAAAAACGAAAATGTTGTATGGGAATCGTCCAATATTAATCATAGCCACAATCCAGATGAAGAAAACAAACTTGAACGCCAAATTATTAGTAACGGACTGAAAAGAAAAGCCATCGAAAGTATATGTGAACGCCCTTCTAAATTGTTTCATTCGTACTTAAGGGAAAATTCAACAAATTCAATTACAACGCAAGATGTTAAATACATAAAACATAATATGCTTCAAGCTCGAGCTTCAGTACGTCCAAAATTACCCAAAAATAGACAAGAAGTGCATGATATTTTACAAACCATGGATATAAAAACATATGACGGTAAACAATTTTTACAAACGAATGATGCGGAAAAAGGAGTGTTATTCTTTAGCACAGAAGGAAATTTAAAATTTTTAAGTAAGTTGACTACTTGACTACAATATATGTTGATGGTACTTTCTCGTGTTGTACAAAATTTTTCTACCAGTTTTTCACAGTCCACGTAATAAAAAATAATCACTATATACCTTTGGTTTTTACTTTACTAAAAGATAAAAATCAAGAATCGTACATAAACATTTTTAAAATTATCAATAATTATTGTTTAAATTATAATAACCAATTCGAAATAAAAAAAATTTATCTTGATTTTGAAGTTGCTATACATAACGCAATAAATGAAGTTTGGCCGTTGAGTGAAATTCGTGGTTGTCGGTTTCACCTAGGGCAATCATGGTACAGAACAATCCAAAAACTGGGCCTTTTGAATAAATTGGTGAATATCTGATGTATATATTTGGTTTACCATTTCTAGATCCGCAATCAGTCGGTGATTGCTTTTCATTCGAACTAGCTGAGATACAACCAAATAATGAAAAAATTATAAAATTTATGGACTACTTAGTTGAAAATTATATTGAAAATAATTCTTTATTTCCACCTCACATTTGGGCAGAAAAAAGCAGTAGTGTCTGTCGTACAACTAATTCATGTGAATCTTTTCACTCTAAATTTAATTCCCAATTTAGTTCTCCACACCCAAATATATACAGCTTCTTAGATGTATTGTATGGTATTCAAGCGGATACTGAAATTATAATAAGAAGCTCCAATGTAGAAAGACCACACAAAAAAAAAATTCAAGAAAAAATACAATTTATAGACAGTCAAATTCAGAAATATGACAATGGTATAGTATCAAGATTTGAATATATAAAAATTCTTGCAAACAAATTTAAGCCTACTAAATAATATTAAAACAGTGCAGGTCAGTGAATATTTGTATATTAAATTATAGTACATAAATACCTATTGTATACCTAATATTGTATATTTTTATTAAATTATTTTTTATTATTATTTTAATTTATTTTCAAACAATTTTGATTGACTATTAAATATGTATAGTTTAATTTATTTTCAAACAATTTTGATAACCAATTGATTTATTAAACAAATGTGTAGGGAGCCAACTCAATGCACAAATCTTGGGAGCCAATTAAATACGTAAAAATGACGATTACCTGAGTTAGGGAGCCAATTCAATAGCTCCGGTTTTTGTAATAGTTAATTTTTAATTTTTGGTAGTCGCGATAACCGAATTGTTTAATTGTTACCGAACAAACGTAGTCGCAATAACCAATAAGTACCCAAAAAGTTACTGTAATGTGCCCCGGATGATGACGATAAAAAACATGCGTAAAGAAAATTGACGGATGTTGACGGATTGAACCATTCGGATTAGGTTATATAATTATATTACGTATAAACAGACAATATACTGATCGAATTAATTATAAATATGGGTAAATACATAGTTTGCTGTACACAATATTATTAGGTATACAATATGCTTAGGTATATAAAACCAATTTTATATCACAAGAATAATTATAAAGGGACTTTTATTTATGAAAAATACACAATTTTTTTACATAAAACCTATGAGTGTTATATCAAAAATTATATTCAAAAATTTAACTCTTCTCGAATTTTTTTATAGTGTTTACTATACGAGTATATTGGTCTAGCTAGACTATAATATAGGTACCTGTACCTCCATGGATCTATGGCTCCATATAATCCATACAGAGTATTGACTGTAGCCGTATCGTATTATAGATAAAATATATGTGTACTTTATATTTAGATGGTTTGGTTATAAGTTATATAACTTTACTATATACGTAAGTATATAATGGTCTCTTAAACGTAATAGGTACCCTTATTACACAATGTATGGATGAAATAAACAGTATTGTTACCAAAACTGTATAACACTATATATAACTATAATATTAGGTATTACCTCGTATATATTTATGATAAGAGCTCCAACAGAGTGCCTGTTGCAGGATTCTGCAACTGCAATAGGAGTGTGGACTTTTAAATAATAAGATGACTTATTTGGTATACCACTTATTTACATTTTTTAATTTTTCAAAAGTAATATTATAGAATTTGTTCCTGATAGCCGGTAGGATTATTTATAAATCCTGCAGACGAAAACAAATCAGATCAATAAAATCACGAAAATAGTCAAACTATTTCGGGTTTAAAATTTATAAAAATTGTCTATGTTTATCTAAAATTTGAAATTTTCATACAAGATTTCTCTTAAGTTTTTCAATATTCAACAAAAAAAAAGTTTACCGGAAAGTCAAATTAATTTTTTACGACTGTTTGAAGTTGGACATTGGAGTAAATTAACAAATACTTATTCGACGATTTTCTTATTTTGTAGTTATTCAAAAACTTTTAAGAGTAGGTACTTGAAATTCTCATAAAATTTTCAAATAATATGTTTTGAGTTATTTATAGACATCCTAATTTTTTTATTTTTATTTTTTTATAACATTTTACTCGTTGTGTCAAAAAGCTTGAAAATTTTATACAAGGTTCCTTATAAATACTTTTAATATCAGTTGATAAATATCAAAGATCCATATATACGATTTTTATGTAAGTATTCAAAGTTCGAATGTAGACAAAATAAATCAAAATTTTGAAAATGTATTGAAGTTAAAAAATTATAAAATGTTCAATTTGTATAGCCAAGGATTAAAAATAAGGATGATTATAAATAATTCATACTGTAACACATCTAAAAAATATAAAAACAAAGTTTTATTTTACCGACATTTTAAGTTCAAATTTGAACGAAATTACATATTAAAAACAAGATTAAAGTATACTTTTTAAGTATAACTTTTTAAGAGTATAATACTCTTAAAGTATTATATTATTGAATACAAATGCAATTTTGTTGTCAAAAAATAATTCAACCTACTGCATTATTACTATTTACTAGGTACCTGATGTCTAATAGTAAAATAAATTAATTTAATAACAATAATATCATAAAATATACTTTTTATAATATTTTAGACCGTCTTCGCTCAAAATCGTTTTTCGTAGGTATACAATGATTTTATAAAACTGATTTCAAATTAAACCCATCCGTTTAGTGACCCATCTAAACACTTACCTAGTTTTTTAAACTATGTAATATTGTGTCAGAATCTCCAGAAATATTATTTTTGGTTTCGGTGTTAAGAGGACGTCGCCGCACCCGTGTCTCCGTCTTACACACGTAAGAAATACCAAATTTCCGTTCGCTAGTTGCAATAGGGTGCTGTCAGTTTTGATATTAGAGTGAATTGACTTATTATCAAATTTTGAAGTAATATTATTATCTGTGTTCTCTCGTTGGTCTTTTACGATATTTCAATTTTTAAGTGAGATATGGGTATGTAAAGTATTAATATTTTAATATGCTCATAATTCACGTAAAAATTAAAATATCGTAAAAAACCAACGAGAGAACACATAAATGTTGTTACCTAAAAGTTTGATAATAAGTCAATTCACTCTAATATAAAAACTGACAATATCCTATTGAAACTAGCGAACGAAAATTTACGTCCGTGAAGTTGGCCCCCCCACATGGCCCCATGGACTTCAAACCGGTATCAACATTTTGCAATTTTTATGCAACTAATTGCATGTCTCGGGAAAAAATTTGCAATCCTTCGTGGAGCCCGTAGAAACCAAAATACTTATGGGGGGGCCAACTTCACGCAGCCCCCCCACATGGCCTCACGGACTTCAAACTGGTATCAACATTTTGCAATTTTTATGCAACTAATTGCATGTCTCGGGAAAAAATTTGCAATCCTTCGTGGGGTCCGTAGAAACCAAAATACTTATGGGGGGGCCAACTTCACGCAGCCCCCCCACATGGCCTCACGGACTTCAAACTGGTATCAACATTTTGCAATTTTTATGCAATTAATTGCATGTCTCGGGAAAAAATTTGCAATCCTTCGTGGAGCCCGTAAAAACCAAAATACTTATGGGGGGGCCAACTTCACGTAGCCCCCCCACATGGCCCCATGGACTTCAAACCGGTATCAAAATTTTGCAATTTTTATGCAATTAATTGCATGTCTCGGGAAAAAATTTGCAATCCTTCGTGGGGCCCGTAGAAACCAAAATCCTTATGGGGGGGCCAACTTCACGCAGCCCCCCACATGGCCTCACGGACTTCAAACTGGTATCAAAATGTTGCAATTTTTATGCAACTAATTGCATGTCTCGGGTAAAAATTTGCAATCCTTCATGGGGCCCGTAAAAAACAAAATACTTATGGGGAAGGCAACTTCATGTAAGCCCTTCCCTCACTAATTGATGCCATGGTCCCTTAGACTTCGAATTAGAGTTGATTGATCGGATTCAAAGAAAATAATATGATTTTCCATTATATATATTTTTTTATATTTACATATTTTTTATTAGGTACTTAGTACTTACCTACCTTTACCTGTATCATTGCAGCAAATTTACTGAATATATTTTTCTATTTTTTACATTAAAATTTTGCAGTGTATTTTTTATATTTGTCGATTTTATAATAATCAATTCAAATATATAAAACAATCCTGTTAAAAATACTAATAATACATACATTATATGGTTAAGTTGTCAAAATTTCCAAGTAAATAATTAATACATTTTCATGAAATTATAAACAATTTTTAAAAATATTAAAATACATAATTATAAATAATATAATAATATTTGGTGAAAATATAAAGATTAATATTGTATAATATAGTTGTAAGCTACTACATAACATTATGTTCAAATAAAAATAATTTTTAACCATTATATCTTTGAAATATTTCTTTATTTACTGTTGTAAAATACAAAACTTGTGTATATACTTTATACATAATATAAAACTAAAATCAAATAAAAATAATCGTAACCGATGCACTTTTATGTTTTATTTAAAACTTAATGTATACTAAACAATGCGGGTTCACCTTTTTATCTCCTGTTGAAGAAAATCTTTTGATTTTTTTTTGTAGATCATTGTGTGTTTCCCAAGTACCGTCACTTCTACGGATGTATGAAATATAATGACCCATTCCATACGCCACAACACCATAAAACATATATCTATAATAAAAGTTTAACTCATAAATATTAAATAATCAATGTTTTTTTCAAAATAAAGATGAATTGAAAAGTAATTGTATCAATTTATTAAAATATAAATTAATTACCTTGCATTTTCAACAACCAATTCCAATGGAAATTCACGAAGTGGAATTTGTTGATTATCAGCGAAGACGTCGGTTTCAATAAACAAATGTGATTGAAGGTGCATTGTTCCAATCACTATTCCTGTACAATAGTCCGATGGGCATTCTATTTCTTTGGGAAATACTAATGTTTTTAATGCATCATTCAAATCTTGTATATTATTTTTTTGTAACCGAACTATAATTGTAGGACTTGGTACATCTCTAGTTGAGTGCGGGCAGTTGATATTGTTAGAACATATCATACGATCAATTGCTGATGGAGCTGTTTTCAATAATTTTGTAACCATAAATAGTACATTGCATCTTGCATCAATAACTTTAACATTATTAATACTTTCTTGTTCTTCAAAAATATCTTTAAGAATATCCAAGCGTGTCATATAGGATATTTTACTTGTACCATTTACTGCTAATTTTTTACAAAACTGTAATAGAGTATTATCACTAGCATCTATAAAAGATTTATACTGAGGATGGTCAATATATGCCATAGATATTATAAAAGCAATAGAGTCAAAAGGACAAGTGTTGTTTACAATATACTTTTTTCTCATTTTACGAAGAGGTGTAGAAACATTACCATTAACTAATAATGTATTCAAATTAGAACGTGTTCTTCTGTTTAAAATTTGATCAATTTCTGGAGCTGATTGCATGTACATTGTCAGTCTTGGTTTTTTTTGTTTTTTTTCATTAATGGCCGGTATTAATTCTTCATTCTTACCTTTACCACGCCAATTTTCTGTTACATCTAAAGATGATTTAGACATTTCAGAGCCACTACTATCTGACTCAGCAAACTGTGCATTGTCTATAACAGTATCTGAAATGTGATGTTTTGTTGAATTATATGAACTGTCAGAACATCGATCACTTTGTTCATCAAGATGAATGTTGTTCCAATCGATTTCTTGTTGCTTAAATTTTTTTATTGTTTTGTTATCATTAGTAGAAGTTTTTGGTAACTCGTTTCTTAGCTGAGAACTTCTAAAAAGCTTACTATTACTGTTAATCGATATTAAATGTTTGGATACAAATCGATCTGCAGTCATTGGCTGTGCTTCAAAACGAAGAATCTTATGTTTTAGTTCTCCAAAATCACTTTCAACAGCAGCCGAGGAAGCGATATTAAATGGAGAATTAAACTTCGATTTCATAACTCCAGTCCACAGAGGAAAATATTTACATAGCCTTTTTACATCTTTTGCCAAGTCGGGGAGATAATAAGCAGAAATACGATCCCCCGTTGAATTAGCATTATCAGAACACATCATATAAATACCATTCAAAAACACTGCAATGGAATCTGGAGTTTCTTCAACTTCAAACACAGGTTCATCATTTGGAATCATATCTTCATCTTCATCATATAAATTATCCATGTCAAATTGAATACCTTTAATTAAATCCAATATATATTCCCGACTTGATTCAGCTGGAGAAATAGACTTATCGGCTAACCAACCATCTTTTTCACTCATAATTACAGTTAATAATGATGTTAAAATATTTTTGAACTCGTCCATTTCACATGATGTTAATAAAAGTCGAAGTCCTCTGACATAAAAATTTTTTAGATGTTTGTTTTTAATTCCAGCTAGGGGTTTTAAACGACAAAAAATTTTCATCATATGCGCAACATCAATACGTATAAAACATTGAGGTAATTGTCTATCTTGGCCTACCAATATGTTGAAGCAATTATCCAAGTAAGAACGGATACTAATCCCGTCACAAAATGCTCTTGACATTGCACCTAAAAGTGCCATGGAAAAATCGCACACAGCTTCATCAGGTGGTCGAATTCCAGAGTTAAGCCAATCTCCAAGCCATTTGTATATTGTGAGACAATTTTGCTTTTCCGATATCATCTGGGTGATCGGTATTTGTCCATACCCAGTGTTTACAACAGCTTCATACAAGAAAATGTGGCTTGATAATAAATTAAGAGATGAACGCTTAATTTTTTTTACCAATCCACCAGTTGCATCAATAGAAACTTTTGTGTAAGATTTACATAAATCTTTATAAATAACTAATTGGTGATTGCTCCAGTAATGCACAATCAATGGATCAATACTTATAGAATGTATTGAACCAGAAAATTGAGAGTTATGTTTCAACTCAACTAACGACTTAAATGGACACTTTTCTGTTATACTTAAAACGTTATCTTTATATTCCTGTTTAGCTTTGCGGAGAACTGGAAGTCCATATAAATTTGGAGGGGAAATACGGCCAAATTCCATATCAGAAACATTATCTCGTCTCCAATTACTGGCTAGATCTTTTAATAATTGCCTACCAATTTCATTCCGTTTTTCGCCTTTAAGTGGCCTCTTACTTGTATGCTCTAACTCGCATCCTTTAGTGTTTTTGGTCCGAATATTGATGTAAAGTGGATCTCCATCATTTGGTTCGTTATCACTCCATCCAAATAATTTATTGTCGCAATCTTTACACTTGGCATAAAATGTGAAGAAATAATTACTTCGACTTTTATCAATAGACACTTTATTTCTTTTGTAAATAAAGTTGCAGGGTAGCTTAGTCTCTGATAAAAAAGCATCATTTATAATATCGGACCAGATATTTTGTTTAAAAACGTTGTATTTTCTTCTCTTATGCTTTTGACGGTATTCTATAATCGAAGGTTTAAACTCTAAGTACTTTTTAAAAGGAATATAAAAATTAAATAATGTTGTAGAATCATCTATAACTCTTCTGCTATCTAATAATTCTATACGATTATCAATATTTTCTTCTTCGGTATCTTCGTCTGATTCACTCGATACATTTTCTTCGTCAGTTGTCTGTTCTACGATACACGCTGTATGTTCCATATTTAGACTTTCCTTTAGTTTTGTTTGAAAGTGATGTAGATCTTTGTATACCGAAATAAATAAATTTAAAGGCTTGACTTTAAAGTTTAATTTTTCTGATATCTTCGTCCATATTGGGTGTGTATTTGATTTTAATTTTTTGCTATCAAACAATTCAAATTTATATTCTTCAAGAACATTAAATATAGAATTTGAATCGATCGCTGGTTTGCGTCCTCTTTTCTAATGTTAAGTATATATAAAAATAATATTATTGCCTAATTATATTCAGACCATATCATCTAAATGCAATGTATTTAATCAAATTATTTTATTTTAAATAATAAAAAAAAAAAATTATAAGTATGATTCATGTCAATGTGTTCAACAATGTGAATATATGTTATATGCACTTATATTT
>JANEHU010002627.1:0-37336 GCA_027563435.1 Nasonovia ribisnigri | reverse complement strand
AGCCCTAAATGGTTAGGACCCTACGAGGTTATAAGTGTACATGACAATGAGAACGTTTTAATTAAAAGAGGACACAAAGAAGTCAAACTACATAAGAATGAATTGAAATTGTATCAGTCATAACGTTACACCAAATAAAGTGGTTTATATGTATATACGAATCTATAGTTTATTTTAAATTTTGAATAGTTTTAAGGGATAATTAATACCGATTCTCCATTATGTGTCGATTTTATTATTTTTCTTTCAGAATTGTCTCGTTTGGAAGAACAGAAAAGAATAATTTCAACATTACACCAATTGTTAATCCTTCGGGAATCTACTTTCATTCAATTAATAACCTACGCGTACATAATTCATACTGGCGATTCCTCACTTATATTAATATCACAAATTATAATGAAAAATACAATATAATTGATAGTATGACTAAACAGATAGGAGAATCCTGTAAACTAGGCCAAACCATCGGAGCAGAATCTTTACGACAAACTTGTGTTCAATATAATTATCAGGCAAAAAACTTTTTGTCAGAAATCAGTAATAATATAGAACATGTAATGAAAATTATAGAGACCCCAATAGATAACTATCGTGTGAAGAGAGGCCTAATAAACATAGTTGGTAGGCTAACTAATGTATTATTCGGAATTTGCGACGATGTCGATGCAGAATATTTTTATGATAAAATAAAAGAACTAGAAACTTCTAAGTTGCATGTTTCACAATTAACCGACACCCAAACCCAAATAATGCGATCAATAATATCAAATGTAAATTCATCAATGTTAGAAATGGAAAAAGTCCGAGTTAATTTGATAGACAAGTATAATTACTTAACCCAGGAAGTACAAGCAAAAAAAATCAATATAGACATCTTAAATTTCGAGGCAGCTTTAGAAGAACAAATATCATTATTAAACTTAATTTTAATACAATACGCATTTGAGACGGAGAACCTGGTAAACATTATAAATATGGCTATACAAGGGCTTGTTCATTCTAGTGTTTTAAATACTGGGACATTTAGGACCCAACTGAAAGATATCAAAACTCAATTACCTACCGGGGAGGATATACCAGTTAATTTAAATGACTCTGGAGTATCTGAATTGCTTCGTCTAACTACGACTAATATCGTTTATATAAAAGATTTACTAGTTTTTAATATAGAAATACCTTTAATTAATAGTTATGAATTTATATTATACAAAACAATACCTTTACCAATCAATCTATTTAATAATACATATGTAACTATTGTACCTACAATTGATTATATAGCAATAGATAAGTCCAGATTATATTACTTAGAATTAAACGAGATAGAATTAGCGAAATGTAAACAAACGAAAAAGGCATTAATATGTCCATATGACCAACAATTATATCATTTAGATAAAATATGTGAGCTAATGCTATTCAGAAAACCAGATATTATACCTGACTCTTGTAATTTAAGAAATGTTAATTTTAACTTCAGTATATGGCACAGATTAGAAAACACTAATTCATGGATATATATTACAAATAAGGATACTATAATTGTTAAATGTAAAGATATGTCAGAAGTAGAAGTAACTAATGTAAACGGTACAGGAATCTTAGAATTAAGTAATCAATGTGAAGCCAATACGGGTGATGGCACGTTGCTAATACCAAAGAGAAAAGTAACTACAAAGGTATACAAAGATATAATCCCACGACTAAATACATCATTCAATCTTCAATTTCCAGTAATCGGTAAAGACATAATTTCAAATAATTTAATACAACCGAACAGAAGTGAAACAATAATAAAAAATAATTTGCATAAACTAATAGAATATTCTAGTTCTTTGGAAAGTTTTAAACCACCATTAACGACTAATGACACAATAATAAGGACAAATATCCAATTTTATATTATATTGGGAACGGTCATCATTAGTATGGGTTTATTAATAAGTATAAATTTATATTTTAAATTAAGAAAAGAATGTCGGAAGACAAGTAGTCCTATAGAGGAAACAGTAGAAGATAAAATATATGAAAAGGTAACCAAACCAAACCATGAAAGTACATTGCCTAGAATAGTTTAACTTTTAATAGACAATGAACTTTCATCTAACCTTGGGGGTGTTGGGAACCCTTGGTTGTAGTATTAAGAATACACTATACATTAGATTACTTTAGCTATGTAAGCATTTTGTCTTTTACATTTTTTTTTGATACCTGTATGACAACGCAATCGCCGGTCGACGTTAGCATTATGAGACAGTCGTAAAATACCAGCGATTCCGTATAGACTAGCGAAATTCTATTTTATTTTATAACGGTGTTTAATTATCTGAATAATTCAATAAATAAGTAGTCTTTTAAAACCAATTGTTTGTGTTGAATATTCCTTAAGAGCGAACAATAAAAAAACAATTTAAACAACGTCAAACCAGGAAAAGAACCAGGACTGACGAACTACGGACGGTATCGGCTCTAACCGAGTATCCGACCACAACAGCAGCGATGCATAAGGCTTAACAAAATATGAAGACAAATAATCTCTCATATCCAGTGGCGGCGCGAGGTAAAATTTATATGTGGGCGAAGTAGACTTAAAGAGGCCCTTTTTTTAAAATTTTTTTTAATTAACATTTAAGTAACAATAGTTATTTAATAAATATTAAGATTTACAATTTTTTAAAACAATAAACTCTAATTATTATTAACCTTTTATTTGCAAAGTAGTCAATATAATTTTATTTATACATAATTATAAAATTAAATACATATTTTTTTAAATTAATAATACTGTTAGAAGTTTCATTTTTTTTTATTTACAAGAAATGGGCTTTTCGGCTTTTTGCTTCACTAAATGTTTTAAGTATATCTTCGTAATTTAAATTATTTGCAATTTACGTTTCAATGGACAAAACTGTTAATGCTGAGAGTCTTTCCTGTGTCATCGTATTTCGTAGGTAATTTTTAATTATTTTAAGCTTCGAAAAACTTCTCTCTGCTGAAGCTGTACTGACAGGAATAGTGAGCATAATTCTGACTGTTATATAAACATTTGGATATATTTCTTGTAAATTATTTTCTATTGTGTATTTGATGAGTTGTTTTGCATCCTTAATAAAGTCTGGTAGACTTGAAATTATGAGTTGTAATTCTTCGTATAATTCAAATGATTGAATGTCGCTCTTTTCACCCTCTTGAAGAACTGTACCTAAATCACAACAATGCTTATAAAGGTCTTCTTTGGAAATGGATCATAAAATATTCATATCATAAATAAAACCAAAATATTCAAAGTATTCATTCAATGATTTAAATCTCCATTTAATGTCATGTAGAATTCCATCAATCATGCTGATAAAAAAGTCAACTCTAAACTTTTCTTCACCATTCTCTATAGGTTCATCAGTGTGTCCATAACTAAACATTTTTTTCTTCTTTGCTATTCTCTTGTTTTTAAAATTTAATTCTATTTCATAACTACTTTTTTCTATGAACTGGCGATTCATATTTGTTCATATTTCATATTATAATAAAATAATTTTATAACTAATATCATAAAACAAAAATAAAAAACAATGGAAAATGTAAACACCATTAATAAAGTTTTATACTTACAACTTAGGTACGTGTGGTATGATTTGCTTCGTTAAATATTATTAAATTAAATATAATTTTCGGTAATCGATCGATACAGAAACGAGGATAAAACACAACCAATTGAACTAACAACAACTGTCAAAATGAAATTATGTTATCGAGTTTAGATAAAATTGGTTCGCCGAATCGGTTAGTCTGGCCCCGATAACGCGGTTTATATGTTAATTATAGAATAGTCGCGGTCGTTTGCCGATCGGGAACCGAAAAAACGCATAGTGTGATCTGGTACTTTTAGTAATGACTAAATATGACGAAATATAATACCTCATTTACATTCAGCCCATTTTTGTGGCAGTGAGCAGGGAAGTGGGTATGGAAGTGGGCAGCACGAGTATGTGAACACGTCACTCGCGCTGATCATGCTCCCTCACATTGTCACTGCCCGTCGCTCCCGTCAGGAGCGGTAAATTGAGCAGTGCGAGCAGCAGGTTAACCGACGAGTGCGATTGCGTGTTTACATTCTTCTCGATCGGTTACCGCCTTTGCATTATCAGCGTTATGCTTATCAATAACTAAAAAATAATATGAAAAAACGTGCGTAACTATAAAACGACTTTCACGTACATTCTACTTTCGTGCGTGTGTACATTGACTAAGATGGAGGATGCTGAAATAATTGCAGCCTCGGCACTCTGTCTGCTGAGTTTAAATAACTATGTGAGCATATTACAAAATTTAAGAAATAACAATGAAAATAGACGCCGTCGTCGTCAGCGAAGATGGTGGATGATATCAATTCATCGTAATAGAACACTGTGAGTACTTGTTGTATTATTGCTAATTTTTTAACCTGTGAAAATAGAAAAGAAATGGAGAAGAAGACCTATAGCTAAGCAACTCACCCATTTACCCAACAACAATTTTTATCTATTTATTATTTAATATGATCAATTTTTATAATTTTTTTAATTTAGCACCATCTATTACGTGTCCCACTTACCCGATTTTTTTTATTATTTTTTGTTTTTACAGAAATAGTATGGATAGTTTTTTCAATGAGATGACTAGTGAGGAATCTGGTGAGTTCACCAATTTTGCAGAATGTCACTTGCAGACTTCGAATTTCTTCTGGCCAAAATTGAACCAATGATTAAAAAACAAACCAGACTGAGAATACCTATACCACCGAAAATACGATTGGCAATTACCTTACGGTATTTAGCAACAGGGGAAAGCTATAGAAGTCTTCACTATTTATTCAAAGTTTCGACACCAGCCATTTCATTAATCGTACCAGAAGTGTGCAAAGCTATTAATGTTGTTCTCAATGACCAAATTAAGGTAAAAATGATTAATACATTAAATTTTTATTTAATTACCTACTTATTAACAATAAAAGTACAAAAAATTTAGCATTTAAAATTACAAAACAATATTAATAACAAACCTTAATATTATTAAAATTTATAATATAATATAATATTTTTAGCTTTATAGGTATAACCTTTACCCATTTATAATTTTAATAACAAAACCAAAAACAAACTTTTTTAAACTTTTAACATTCAAAACCTTTTTAAATTTAGTAATATTTTGTAACAGCGTTCAAGTATGCATTTTCAATTAAATTAGTAGGTTGCATGACTCCTTGCGATACGTTCTTTGACAGCGGCATACTTAACTCTATATACGTATGTTGTGATTCATTCCCTTCTAGCATGTTAACATGTGACACATCACTGGCTGGAGATGGAGTAGAATTTTGGTAGTGTGGAGATGGTGTTGACGAATAATATGAATAGGCGCTTGATGGTTGTTCGTCAGGGTAGGGATTATCCAAAAGAAAGCCGTCTATTTTGTACATGAGTTGATCTCGCATTCTTCCCGGATATTTTCTTAACTTTTTTGCTAAAAGTTTTGCGTATACATCGCACTCGTCTTCATCTTCCTTCTTTTTTGTTAATACATAGTTCAAAGTATCAAAACTTTCATTAATTTTTTTTTGAGCTTCATCTAAATAGTGGTCCGTATTAATAGGTATTTTCTTCGAAGCACTGGTTCTGCAGGTTGGTGTATTAGTTTTATTTGTATTTTCTTGCGATGGCGATGGGGCAGTAATTTCATCACTGGACTGAACTGACGATGTTGACGGAGGTGGCATCAATATTTCACTTTCTAAGGTCTAAAAAATTATTTTTGATATTATTTATTATAATAATATTTAATCATTTTCAATTGTTGATCAAATTTTCAATACAATACAGCAGTGACGTATTTATGGGGGTGATATGGGGGATAGATCCCCTCCCTTGACTTTTTTTTTTTAGTTTAGGTATAAAGTTTAAGCTGTAGTTCTGTTGCTATTTATATTTTATAATTTTGTTATCCTGTGGGCTGCGAGTGATATTACCCAACAATAACAACAAAATTAAAATAGGAACATGACAAATTTGTCATGAATAGGACTATATTCGGGAGAAGTCGGGTAAAATACACTAGTACCTAACCTATTATACTGTTATATACGTAGAACACGAACGAAACTAATTGCGACAGCGAACAGAAGACGATTAGGAATTCGTAAATTTTAAAATAAATATTAAAAATTATTTTCTAATCGTTCCGGCCGTTGTTGCCATCGCATATTATACATCGCACCTCATTAGTCATTCCACGATCCCGCACTCGTAGCAACGATTTATCAGCATTTCCATTGCGCATTTGTTATTTTTATGTAATTCGTTTTTTTGTTAATAAATACATTATATAATTCAAAAAGTCATTTTTCAATGACATCAAAAAACCAACCAGTAATAATTCATTATCATATTTTACAACAAATAAAAAAGCACGCACAGATTCATTTGAAAATAATGAGGTAAGTCTAATTTATTACATTTTAAATGCATACATTTACATCGTAATATAATAAAATATATTTTAGTTGTATATAACAAATACACTTGCTACATAATATATTTTTATAGTTCAATTTATTATTTAGTTATTTAAAATATTTTGAGTTGTTGGAAACATGTTTCTTCTAAAATCTTTCTTTTTATAAGCTTTTAATTTATATTTAGATGCATGCAACTATGCTAGCATGCTATTTTTTACATTTTAATTATTAATTAAGGCTGATTTTGGTTGTGGAAGTAAAGATGAAAAAACACTAGCCAGTCCCAATATTGATATTGGATTTATAGCGGATAAAGTAGTATTGACAGATGCTGATAAAAAGCTTGTAAGTTAATTCTTGAAGCAAATTTACAAAGTACTGTAATTATTTAAATACATTTTGAGTTTTCACTAATATACTACATTTTACCTAATTTAGGTGCTTTCTAATTTGTGGGTACCAGATGATTTTTACAAATTCGCATTACTGGAAAAAAATAAGAAACGTGGTCTACGGTTTCAAAATAAGTGGCTGAGAGAATTTAATTGGCTGGCATATTCTAATGTAAAAAATGGTACTTTTTGTAAATACTGTGTCCTGTTTGCCAGAAATGGTGGGATTGGAAGTCAATCTTTAGGGAATCGTGTTACTGTCGCATTCACTAACTGGAAGAAAGCAAAAGAGGTTTATATTTATTCATATTATCATACATAACTTTTTTATTTTTTTGTTTTAATTTTAATTACAAATATTCCAGGTATATAGAGTTCATTCCAATTTAAAATATCATACTTCATCTGTACTAGATTCTGAGCAATTTTTGAAAATAATGGAAAAAAATGAACCTTCTATAATCGAACGTTTAGATAAAAATAGGTAATTTAAAGTAGTAATTTTATGTAATAGTAGTTATAACTCTTTAAACTATATAAATTGAATGCATTATATCATGTGGTAAAGAAGAATTGGCTCTAAGAGGTAGTAACGATTTTGGTCCAATCAATGTTGATGGTGAGTAAAAATGTTAAGCAAAGTAACTTGTTAATTAGCTCTTATGGTATTTTGAATTTTCAGATGATATAAGACAAGGTCATTTTCGTGCTTTATTGAAGTATAGAGCCAAAGGAGACGACTTTCTACGTACTGTTCTGGAAGGTTCAGGTAAACGTAATAAGTACACTAGTCCAGTCATTCAAAACGAAATAATCCAGGTGTGCAATACAATATTACTACGAAAAATAGTAAATAAAGTTAACAAATCAAAATGTTTTTCGGTTCTCGCCGATGAAACAACGGATATATCCACAAAAGAGCAGCTCTCTATTTGTGTCCGTTATATTGATGAACAAAATATGCTACATGAGGACTTTTTACAGTTCTTTGAAATTGAAAGTTTGACTGGTGATGCCTTGGCAAACTCCATATTAAATGGTAACTTTAAATTAGTAATCAACTTATTTAGTTTATTTTATGTATTATGTGTATTGGTATTTTAGGTTTAATTCAATGTGGTCTAGATTGTAATTATTTATATGGTCAGGGCTATGATGGGGCCAGTAATATGGCTGGCCAATTTAAAGGAGTCCAAACTCTTGTACGGTCTAAATATCCCAAAGCTTTGTATGTGCACTGTGCTGCACATTCTTTGAATTTGGCAGTTTTAACAGCAAGTGGAATAAAACCTATCAGAAATTGTTTAGGATTAAACGAAAAAGCATACATGTTTTACACACCCCCAAAAGGAATTCTGTTCTTTTACATGTAATTGAAAATTCTGATGATGAACCTAGCACAAAACAACTAAAACGACTTTGTGCCACACGCTGGATTCAACGCTATGATTCAGTAAAAGATTTTTCAGAGCTATTCCCATTTGTTCTTTCAGCATTAGAAATTATTTCTGATTGGAAAGATCCAAGTGAGGCTCTCATAATAAAAAAGTCAATGGAAGATACATAGTTTATAATTTCTTTCAATGTTATTAAGGTATATTTAATTTAGTTTATTTATTTATTGTTTTAATTGAGTTTTTACTGACATTTTTGAAATTTTATTTCAGTTGTTATTTTCATTTGGTCTTCCATTGTGTAAGCAACTACAAAAAGTACAAATTGATCTTGGAAGAACTATATACATAGTAGAAAACGTGATAGCCACTTTAAAGTCTATTCGAGAAAATAATGAAATAGAAATTGGTATAGTCTACAATAACGTTAAAGTAAATAGTTACATAGTATTAAAAATCAATTAAATTTTATAAATTATCGATAAACACTTGAACAATTCAATGTCAATAAATTATTCAAAACTGTAATTAATGTATCATATTTTTTAGAAAATAGCAGATAGTGTTGATATTGAATTGAGAACAACTACAAAACAGACTCAAAGAGCTAATCCAATTATTCAAGAAGACTCAATTGAACAATACTATCGGATCACAGTGTTTTTACCATATGTCGATTATTTTATTTCCCAACTTACTGAACGATTTATAAACCATGAAAATATATTTGAAGGTATTTATGTTTTTGGTTGTATACCTACTCTAACTCAATAAATGTAATAAAACATGAAAATGTTAAATAATGAAATAATCTAAATTACGATTAATTCAGATGTATTATTTTAAACTGTGTGCTTATTTAATTTATATAATATTTACTATTTTAGGGTTTGATTGTATTTTTAAAACTGAAGCACTTCCAATTAAATTGAAGGATAGAGAAGAATTTACTAAACTTATAGACTTTTACTCACCTGTAATAGACCCTTGCACTAGTATGGCAGAATTAAATATGTGGAGAACTAAGTTAGTTACAGAACACATTGTTCTCAGATCAGGCCTACAGGCACTTGATATTTGTGATGAAGACTTCTATCCAAATATAAACATGCTATTAAAAATCTTCTGCACCCTTCCAGTGTCAACAGCTACTCCTGAGCGTTCGTTTTCTTGTTTAAAAAGAATAAAGTCTTACCTTAGGAATAGTATGAAAGAGGTAAATAGTTTGTAGTTATATCTTTCAATTTTCAATAAAAATATTTATACCAACTGTTTAAAAATGTATGTGTTTTGTGATTATAGACTAGACTTAATGGGTTGGCTATGCTTTCTTGTCACAGAAAGGTCGAAATTACAACAGATGAAGTAATTGATGAGTTGTGCTTAAAAAACAGAAAACTAGAGTTTATTTTATAAATTAATAAAACAGAGTAAAATTAAAATCAATATTATTGTTTTTATTGTTAGCCTTACATGGAGTAACTAACAAAAGGTTGCATCAACACTAAAAAAATTTTGATATCCCCCTCCTCAAGAAAATCCTATATACACCCCTGCAATACAGTATAATATATAATAATCACGAAATAGGTATACATAGTGATATAGGCTGATTCAATATTTTTTATTTCAGTTACCACAAACACCACAGGAATGGTTAATCATTGAAGAGGGTTTTAGAAGAAAGTTTCCTCATTGTGTTGGAGCTATAGACGGAAAACACATCGTAGTGCAATGTCCAGCCCACAGTGGTTCCGAATTTTATAATTATAAGGGTACATATAGTATCGTACTAATGGCTTTGGTTGATAGTGATTATCGTTTTATTTTTGCCGATATCGGTGGCCAGGGACGCATTAGTGATGGAGGAATTTTGAAAAACTCTTTACTTTGGCAAAAAATTGACTCCAATGTTATTGCCGCTAACCTAACCGGATAACGACCGCGATATACTCCCCTCCGAGTCCGTGAGACGCGCCCGAGCAACCGAACTACTCCGGGTCGGGGTGCGGGACCTCGGCAGACACCTCCATGGCCTCAATCCACCGCTCGACCACGGACAGCTGTTGCTCCGGTGTGGCTGGCGGCTGCACGGTTAGCTGCTGGGTTGGTGGTTGCCCGGTTGGTGGCTGGACGGATGGCTGCTGGGCTGGTGGCTGGTCGGATGGCTGCTGGGCTGGTGGTTGCCCGGTTGGT
Organism: Nasonovia ribisnigri; assembly: GCA_027563435.1. Taxonomy (NCBI): domain Eukaryota; kingdom Metazoa; phylum Arthropoda; class Insecta; order Hemiptera; family Aphididae; genus Nasonovia; species Nasonovia ribisnigri. The sequence goes on along the minus strand of JANEHU010002627.1, from coordinate 26,861 downwards.
GGCTGGGCTTCCGGCTGCACCACAGGCTGCTCCACCGCTGGTCGCTGGAATCTGCCTCACCCATCCCGGACGTCGTAGCGCTGGTACGCTGGCGGTGCTCGGCGAGGTGGCACTCGTCCCCATGGTCCTGCCCTCAGCCGGGCCGCTTCGGGCTGTGGGGTGTTCGCTCGGGTGGACCGGCGTCCCTCGACGAATCCCCGCTCGAATAGCGCCCACGCAGTCGGTTAGATGCGGTGGCCGCGCGTTCGGCTGACCAACCGCCGACCGTGTCCTCCGGCCGACAGCCTCCTGGCTTCCCGCAACAACTGCGCGGCCATCGCCCGGAGCTTTTCCACATGAGTGGCGATCATGCCACGGGATGGCCTGTTGTTGCGTGTTAGCGGCGGCTGGTTTGCTCGTTCTGCCATCCTGCTGCGTTCGTGGATATGGACCCATGAGATCGATGCTCAGCACCTCCCAAGGTTGACGTGGGACTCGGGTGCACATCCGATCCTCTGGTTTGCGATTCAGTGGTTTTACGCTTGCACAGACGTGGCACGCCCGTACGTAGTTACGCACTGCCTCTCGCATACCGGCCCAAAAGAAACGACTCTTTACGCTTCGATACGTCTCTTTCCACCCTGGGTGATTCGCTACTTCGTGGTCGTGAAACCTGTGTAGCAAAATTTGGGTTAACCTAACCTAACCTTGTCAGCTGGGACGACCACCCCCTCTTCCCCATTCGCAATGGATCGAGGGTGGCGGTGCAACACCTTGTCCCGGATGACGTACAACTTCCGAAGACGACCGAACCTTGCACCGTCTCCGGAGAGTTTAGAAACTATCTCCCATATGTTCGGGTCGTTCTGTTGCCACTCCCGGACAACTTGCAAGGTAACGTTTCCGTCATCCCTCTTCGGCTGGATCGCTCCACACTGGGTGACACCTACACCGGATCCTCCGGACACGCCGGACAGATCACCAAAGACTCCGGAAGTTTCTCCGGAAACTCCGGGCCGAATCACTGAGGGGTCGTGGATATTATTCTCCAACGATTCTTCGTCCACTGTATTCGGTCCCTCCGGACAACGGGATAGCGCGTCGGCTGCTTCATTTTCTACTCCGGGCACGTGCCGGATTTCAAAATCGAAAGCCCCGAGTTGCAGCGCCCATCGCGTTAGTTTGCTGTTGGTACAGCGAGCTTGCTGTAACCACCGGAGTGCCGCGTTATCTGTAAATAACATAAACTTACCAGACTCAAGATACGGCCTGAACCTGTCAACCGCCCACACTATGGCTAGACATTCGCGTTCAACTGCTGAGTATCTTCCCTGAGCCGGATTGAGTTTCCTGCTGGCGTAGGATATGACTTTCCTGTCGCCACTCTCCCCCCGCTGGAAGAGCACGGCACCAAGTCCACCGGCATCGCCTCCCGTCGATAGAGACGCCGCGGTCGTTGCGATAACGACCGCGACAACCGAATCGTCAGGTATAAGGACAATACCAAATGTGGCTAGACAAACGTCAAGCAATATATCGGAAATTCGATCACAATTTGCTAATTATTTACATAATTTAAATGAAGTAGGTAATTACTAATTACTATGTATTAAAAATAACGCACTTATTTTTTGCACTTATGTATTCCACATAATTTGCATTTTTATGTTATTGGTGTAAAATTAATAATATTTTATCACTTATGTTTACTAAAATAAATATACTTTTACTCACCTCGTCTTCCGTATTTATCGTTTCAACGACTTCAAAATTCGTCCCCAAAAATCTCTCCATAATATCATACGCAAACCATATTGGCTGAAACACGTCGTCAGTGCCCGCTCCAGATCTAATTAACGCTTTTTTCTTTTTTAGTAGAGACCTAAATGTAGCCAAAAGTGACTTTTTTTAGCTTTTAATTCTTCAATAGGAATATTATTCATGTCTAAACTAATTCTCTTCCATGCATCATGCACTTTATGTTTTAATTTATGGTTTTTATCTTTAGCATCCCATATAGCGCTTTCAGCCTCATACAATTCTAGGAATTTTATTGTTGTTGCATTGCTCCAATCACCTTGCATATTGAAATTTAAACAGACTATTTGAGTAGTAAATTAAAAAAAAATTAGAAAAGTTAAATTTAAATAGGTACGTAGCGTAGTTGTTTTTTTCTTACGCGTTTGGCGGTATTGCGGTAACTGGTTTACTTATCGAGCAGAATGTAAATACGCAATCGCGCTCGCGCTGCCGGTTGGTTTGCTGCTAGCGCTGCACAATTAGCAGGGCAATGTAAACACTCACTGCCACGACGTTGCCGCTGAAGTATTTTGGGAATTAAATACAGCAGTGCGATAAACAGCGGCAATAGCTGAATGTAAACGAGGTATAACATTTATGTTTATGATTTTTTTTTTATAATAAAATAATTTCATGGATACAAAAATGTTTGTATAGATACTTGAATACTTCTCCCATATTTTTCTATGGTTAATGATATAAAAAGGTCAATTTTATTTTTACACGCTATTAGTGGATGTGATACTGTTTCATGCTTCTATAATATTGGAAAATTAAAACATTTCAAACTTCTCAACTAATATCCAGAACTTCATGAAATAGTAAATGTATTTAACTGCCCGAACTCTACACCTGAAAACATTTTAAAAGCCGGGGAAAGATACATATTAAAATTATATGGTGCCCCTTCAAGTCAAACAAATATAAATGAATATAGATATTTATTATTCACCCGAAAAACAGCTAGAAATAAATTGAAATTGGCAAGCTTACCCCCATCAAAAGAGGCTTTAAAACAACATTTATATCGAACATATCACCAGGTTCAAATGTGGTACGGAGAAGAAAAAAATTCGAAAGATTGGGGATGGCAAACAACCAGGAATGGACTGCAACCAATATTTTCATGCAACGAACCAGCGCCAAAATGCATTTTAGAAAAAATTACATGTGCGTGCATAAAAAATTGTGGAGCAGCATGTGGCTGCAGAAAACAAGGTTTGAAGTGTTCTGCTGCATGCAAAACATGTTCTGGCCATTCATGTTTAAATTGTGAACAGCAAAGTATTGAAGAAGAATCCGATGATGATGAAAATGATGACGAGGATGAAGTTATATATGGTCCATCATCCAAACGAAAAAAATAATTCATTAATTGTATTATAATATAAATAATGAATTAGAACAATAATATTAATTTTAATAAAAATGTAAATAAAGCAATTTACATTAAAATTATGTGTTAATTCTGTAAAATATTCAATGCACCTATATGTCTTATATAATAATATAGTGTATATCAATAATAATGTTTATTTTTAATATGTTAATATATAGGTATATAAAAAAAAACTGTAAATATTGCGTTTTGTTTTCTAGTGGACACGAGTGCGGCGCGTGGCGCTGCGCGTCGCCAACTTGCCGCCTATAATACATAGTATTATAGCTCGCCGCGTCTGATATTATAATACATGGATACATTTTGATCTTAACCTATTTAAGCTACAAAAAAAATAATGAAATCATATTTGTTCAAAATTTTGTCAGCTACATTTTTGTATAGAGGTATTTTCGAGATAAAATTAGTATTTTTATAGATAATTTAAAAAAACTGAAATATCGCACATAAAATCCAAGATGGCGGACACTTCCGGACCTCGGAGGGATGGCGACTTTTTTTTTGGTTAATCAGGAGCCTATAACGAAAATTTTTGCAAAGTTTCAAAACTTTCCGATTTAATTCCTCAAAAAATCGTTAAATGACTGGACTAAAGTCCCTTTGGAACGCGAGGCCCTTTGAGGTGCGAGGCCGTGTGCAATGGCCCACTTCGCCCACGCCTAGCGCCGCCTCTGCTCATATCACTCGCCGCTTGTGCTCTCAGCAACTCATTTTGATCGTCGTTGTCTCTGAGAAACTCAACTGGTACTTGAACGTCTTCTGGACAGTTTTCATCAAAATCAACGGAAGGTATATACCAGGGGTGGCCAGCGAGAAGAGACTCGCGAGCCACCAAATATATTAATAAATATGGAAGAGCCAAAATGTAAAAAAACAAAGGTCATATTACTATATAATTTTTATATAATATATGTGATATTGTAAATAAGATAAGATAAGGTATCGTATTTAATAAAATGTGAAGAATACGATAACAATAATTGTACAATAATCTCAAATTAAATTTTATCTTCATAAATACCATAAATATAAAAATATCATACAGACATAGACACACATGGATAATGGATATTATGTCTTCATAGTGCTTTTTGACGTCGTGCGTGTAAGTGTAACAACACAACATTAATAAAATAATTATTATGTCTAAGAAACGCAAGTATGAAGAAGAACACAGAGAATTCAAATTACAATGGGAAGAAGAGTTCTTTTTCATAGAACGGATTCGTCGATTTTGGCCTGGACGGATTCGTCGATTGTATTGTCATGGTTAACAGTGCCCCACGACACGTTCAAGCAATATGTGTCGAACCGTGTTCACCAGGTACGGACGTTGTTACCGACTTGTCAATGGCGTCACGTCAGCTCGGAGATGAACCCAGCTGATTGTGCGTCCCGTGGGTTGATGCCGTCTGAGTTGCCGCACCACAAATTATATTGGCAAGGGCCCGCCTTTCTCCGAGACCCTCCACATGAATGGGGGAGTGACATCGCGCGTTTGTCCGTTGCAGAATTGCCTGAAGTAAAATCCATGGCCCCCGCAGTTTGTCTAGCCGCAGCTACATTCGAATGGTTCACGCGTTTCTCGTCGTACGACGAACTTATACGTGTGGTCGCGCGTGTGCGCCGTTTTATCGATATTTGTCGCCGACGTCCCGTCGAGAGATCGACTGCGCTTACTCGAGTGGAGCTCGACGGTGCAACTCGTGCGGTAATCACTGCGTCTCAACGTGTCACATTTCCGACATTAGTCAGTGATTTGCAAAAATTACGTCGCTTAGCATCCAAGCCGTTGGCACGGCTGTGTCCGTTCGTCGACTCCGAAGGTATAATCCGCGTCGGTGGACGCCTACGTCATTCAGAGTTGCCGTACGATTGTCGACATCCAATTTTGTTAGCTAAAGGCTCGTACCACGCGCTGTTAGTGTGTCGCCACTGGCACAAAGTCACTGGTCATTCGGGACCACGGGTAATGACTTCATTAATACACCGGCAATATTGGATTGTGTCGCTGCGTTCCGTTATCCATTCCGTCGTTAGTCAATGCACACGTTGCGTGCGCCTCTGTGCGTCTATCCCCACGCCGGTCATGGCGGATTTACCAGAAGCACGGGTGTCGCAATGTCGTCCGTTTTCCAGTGTCGGCGTTGACTATGCCGGGCCTATAGCTATGCGCGAAAATAAACTACGAAAATCTAGGACGTACAAGGCATATATAGCAGTATTCGTATGTATGAGCGTCAAAGACGTCCACTTAGAACTCGTTTCGGATTTGTCCACTTCGGCCTTTCTCGCCGCCTTTGACCGTTTCGTCGCTCGGCGCGGCCTGCCTACGACGGTTTATTCCGACTGTGGGATAAATTTTGTTGGTGCCGACAGACAATTGCGTCAGCTGATTAATGGCCCCGCCGCACAATCGATCATCACGTCGGGGAAGTCCTATTGCGATTGGAAGTTTAATCCCCCCAGTGCACCGTACTTTGGAGGGTTGTGGGAGGCCGCAGTACGCTCAGCTAAACGTCTGCTCGTTCGGATCATGGGTGTCCATACGTTCACTTATGAAGAATTCACCACAGTATTATGTCGAGTTGAAGCTGTGCTGAACTCACGTCCCATCACTCCAGCGTCGACCGACCCCCATGACCTCGACTGCCTAACGCCGGACCATTTTTTGATAGGCCAGCCGCTGTAAGCGCTCCCGCCGCGTACTACTGAGTGTCTGGACCACCCGCTCACGGACCGTTGGAAGCTGCTGGACCACTGCCACCAACACTTCTGGCGCCGTTGGTCTACCGAGTACCTGCACACGCTGCAAGAGCGAAGCAAATGGGCTCACGGTCAACCCAATATTGAAGCCGGCCAGATGGTCACCATCGGGGATAACCTAGCCCCTCCCTTGGAATGGCGACTTGGACGAATACTCGAGGTATTGCCGGGTAAGGATGGCGTGGTAAGGGTCGCGCAAGTTTTAACCTCGGGCGGTGTTGTCACTCGTCCTGCAGCTAAGCTCGTTTTACTACCTGGTAATGGTACAGGTCCCCGTGATTGATTAGGCTTATTTGCAATATTGCCTACTATTAAATTATTTTATGTTCGTTTATTTGAAATTATTATTTTTTATTATGTTAAATTATTATTCGCTTTACCTATTGGTTTGCGGTATTCATTTTATTATATTATGTTATGTTGCAGTTTGTGCAATTATTATTATTATTATGTACCTTGTATAATTATTATCATGCTACTGTGTCCCTTTTCACATTTTGGTACAATTACTATTTGTTATAATATATTTAATTTGTTTATGTTTTATTTACATTTATATTTTTTTTGTTATTTTTCGGCCTTTCAATTTATATAAAATAGGTATTAGTGTCGGCGGCTTTCAAAGTAGATGTGATGCTGCGCCTCCCATGCGGGAGTATGTTCGAAATTGCCGCCGTTTTTATCGCGACTTTGGCAACCGGTCCGCGAGACAGCGCATCGCGCAACCCGTGGACACCGGACTCCAGCCGAGCCGCCGCCGGCGACCTAGAACTTTCGTCTTTGCCGTACGCTCCACGCGAGCAGACCGTGCGTCCGTCACGTCGGCTGTTGTTTTTGGTGCCGCTTAGCCACAATCTCGTGGTGCGGGTGTTACCGTCATCTTTCTCATACGAGACGCTCGCCTAGTCTAATTTGTTGTTGCGTTGAGTAGTGCATTTGTGTACTCGACGCCGTTGTTCCTGTTTTCGACGTCGAAAAGTATAGTCGTGCGTTTGTCCGTCGCGCAACCATTGCCTGTGTCGCGTGCTCGTCGCCAGTGTCCGCGCATCTTATATTGTTATTTCAATCGCGCGACGACCGTAAGTGCATACGCGCACATTATATTATTATTTATTTCGCTCGCGTATGATTTGTCGCGAGTGGCTGCAGTTTTCGTGCATCAGTGTCGCGTATAGTATTATATCCATATATATTACGTAACATCGCCGTTGTCGCCGGTGCGTACAAGTTGCGTAATCTGGTCTTGCGATTCGGCGTAACCTCGTCACTGGTCGACGCCGCCCGGCTGTTGCTGATTATCGCTGCCGTCACCCCCCGTTCACCTGTGTGCCATCGACGTCGTTCCAGCCTCAGTTGATAGCAGCCACCGTCGCCGCCGATACCTTGCCCTGCCGCGGCGTATGTGCCGACCGGTAACAATTGTTATTATCATTGTTATTATTATTGTCTGTGTTACGAATTATTATTGTTTTGAGTCGCGCTCGGGAAGAGACGTCTTCACCGTGCAACGTATGCACAGTAGTCGTGCCATTTAATATACTATTGCCGTATTATTTATATTTATAAGTATTGTTATTTATACAAATTATTGGTCACCTATCCCGTCCAAATTTGAACGCCATATTTTTAAGTAGTCGTCCGGTCAAATGCTAGTAAATAACCGGTGGCCCAAACAAAAGTCATACCCGATTTTTCCAGATTTTCAATTGCAGTGGCCAGTAGCTTAAAATTAGATTTTATATAAATTAAACTTGAATCTAGTGATTTTTCTGACAAAACTTCTTTTGCTTGAAGTATAGAGACTGCATCATCTGTATCAAACTGTTCGATAACATTACGAATGTTTTGTATGTTTTCACAATAATATATCGCAGCATTTATCCAAGTCCCCCAACGGGTGATAATTGGTTGTGGAGGTAAATTTATATTTGGCAATACTTTTCTAAATATTTCGATTCGACTAGGACATTTTAAAATACTTTTTTTATACTAGATATTAGCTTATCAACACTTGGAAAAAGATGCCTTACTTCTTCTGCTACACGGTGAAGGGCATGTGCTAAACAAGTAACATGTATCTTATCATAAAACGCTTTTATAGCACCTCCCGCTTTAACCATATATGGCGCAGCGTCGCTAACAAAAAGTAATACATTTTCATGTTAAATCGGGCCACAAAAGATGAAGAGTTTTATCAAATAATTTAGAAATAGTAAAATAATTGGCCTTATCTAATACTTCACAATTCAATAAAGCTATTTGACCAGGCTTGTCCACATCTAATGATCCGATAATCACATTTGCAACGTAACGACCTTCAATATCCGTTGTTTCGTCTATGGATATCCATATTTTTTTGTCTTGAAACGTTGATTTTATTTTTGTTAGAGTTTCTTCAAAGCAATCATTTAAATAATTTTTTCTCAAAGTAGATTTGTCAGGAATTACTTCATCGGTATACTTCTCCAAAAATGATTTAAATTCAACATTATTAATTTTTTTTGATGGTATATTAGCCAACAATAATGCTTTACATAAATCAAAATTAAATGTCGATTTTTTGGTAGTTGGTGCAGACTGAGTGATTAACTTTTGTGATAGTTTTTTTTTTATCAGAATATCGTTTTAAAGAACAGTTTTGTTTAAATGTACTAACATGTTGCACTACAGAAAATCGTTTTTCGCAATTGATTTTCATCCCACATGGTTTACAAAACAAAATCTTTCCATCGGTTGAAAAAACTTGTTCACCGAATTCAGAAACAAATGATCGCATTCGCGCGACTAATGAACTTTTTTCTTTTGGCATTTTATAAAAAAACTTGACTGATGTTTAAAAAATACGAACACTAACTCCACGCACTATACAGGCATAAAGCAACGTGAAACGAAGCACTCGCGAAAGTCGTGAACCGGTCTACGGACAACGATAAACTGTCACGTTAATTTAGAGTACTCATATATGTACCTATTATTCATTACTAATTGGCCCATCAGGTACTTCCAATCGATAAAATTTATCAATAAAGATAAAATTTCTAAAATAGTAATTGATATAGACAATAATTTAATGTTAAATGTTAAGTAAAACCTATAAAGACACCAAATATGTATTATTATGCGCTAATAAAATATAAATATGCTTTGAAAGAAAAATGGATCGAAATATGCAAATATATGCAACATAAAAATTTTGCTTTCGTTTTCTGTATGTCAAAAAACGAAATTTTATCCTACTCTGCAACTTTTATAATTAAAGGAAAAAAATATGCAAATGCATGAACATCCGCCCTTTAGTGATAATAGTACTTGACATTTTTGTGACATCATACCAAATGAACACTCAAGTTTTTCTACCTCTACTGAGTCTGTAGTTAAATATTCGTTTTTTATTTGTTCAAATTCTCTGTGGGTATGGTCTCAATACATTTTTTTTCGAAGGGAATCCTTTGTCAGCTACAAAATAATAAGGAAAACAAATGTCGTTAGGGTCATTAGGCAATGGTTTAGGATGTGGCATATTTAAACCATTTCTTTCAAGCCACCGACCCATTCTAGATGCTCGAAAGATACCTCCATCGCTATTTCTACCAGCGAAACCAGTTTCTATCATAATAAAATGTCCATCTGCATCACTGCAAGCCATTAAAACAATTGAATGGTATGATTTATAATTAAAATTAGTGGATCCTGTATTAGGGAGTTTTTGTATTCTTATGTGTTTCCCATCTATTGAACCTAAGCAATTTGGTAAATTCCATAATCTATTAAATTGATTTGCTATACACATCCACTGTTCTTCGGTTGGTATAGGCATGAATTCATTAAATAAACACTCCCATATTTTTTGAGTAAATTCTGAAATTATTTTACCGATTGTGTTGGCACCTCGAGCAAAATAAAATGATAGGCTGGAATAAGTGCAGCCCGTCGCCAAATATCTAATAAAAAATAGTTTTTAGGTAATTTTCTATTTATGTATATGTATATTTCAATAATTTATTATTTTTGTATTGTTTTATTTTTAGTTTCATTGTGTAAAGAAAAATGGAAAAATTTAAGAACTGTATTTGTCAGGAATATGAAACCAGCATCTAGTGGATCTTCTAGAAAAGCAAAGAAGCCATATTATTTGAATGAATATTTACAATTTCTTTTGCCATATGTAAAACCCAACACTGATATAACTAATCCGGAAAATCTTCCTTCTCCGACCTCAGATAATGAAATTACATTTGAAAATAATGAACAAAGCGATACTGAAGTCCAAGATGAAGATATTATACAACAAGATAAATATTTAACCGATAAAATTATAAACATTGAAGAACCAAACTATGAAAAAGGTCGTCTTCCTCTTGTACAGGAATGTAACCAAGGAAAAGGTAACAAAAAGAAACGAAAATTAGATGTTAGTGAAGTAGACCAGTGCTTCATTGATTTCGTGAATATGAAGAAGGAAAAGTCCTGTGAAACTGATCCAAGAAAGATGTTTCTTCTTAGTTTGTTACCAGATATTAAGAACATGACTGATCAACAAATGAGAATATTAAAAAAAAAGTATTGGATTTGGTCGATGACATTTTAACTGAAAATTCGACTCCTCAACATTAATTACCAATAACCATGTTCAATCCATCTCATCCTCCGACTACATCTTCAACTTTCTCAAGTTCATCATTATATTCTTATAACCACTCAAATAGTTTCACGCCAATCCATTCTCCTGAAGAATAATATGTGGCAGCTGAAGTTAGCAACCAGAACGAAAATGTATGTCAAGATCATATTTAAAAATGTATATGTAATAAATTACAAGGAGTATACTACCTATTATATTAAATTAAATATTAAATATTATATGAGTCATAATAATTATTTATTTTATTTATATTAGTATAATTATTTTTATGTTAGTAAAAGTTAAGCCATTACCTCAATGTTATTAGTAGTCTTTCACGTACACAAATACAACGGCGGAAATGTGTGTCTTGTTTTTCAATTTCTGGTCCCACTTTTTCCACAAGTAAGTTAAAACTTTCTTTCGACATTCGATAAAAAGATTGAAATTTAACGTCATCTTGTATTAATTCATTTGCGGCAACAAAAATACGACAATTAATATTATTCTGTATGTATGGATGTACCCAATATCTCCTTTTCGTTTTTCGTTTCTTGTGGTTTTGATAATACCAGTATAATGCAATGGCATCGTCATCTTCAGAGGACGAAATGTTTGCAACTGACCAATTTTAGTTGCTGAAACCTCGTCTATAGTGTGCAGAACTCACGAAATCAGATCGTACGATTTTTTGCTAGGCAACTATTTTTTTTTAGTCACGTCGCGTTGCCCTAGTGGGAGGACGGCCTTAAGGTACGGTTTCCCTTGCGCGATCGCGAACGCGAACCGCGAGCTAAGATCACGTGCCCTGATCGCGTGACTGCTATTATAATACAATGTAAATTAAATATGGTTGGTTTTCCTTGCGCGATCGCGGTCGGCGGTTTAAATTTGTTCGCGGCGCGGACGCGAACTGACTGGTCTTCGAGCAGTCAAATAGCGTTCGTGCCGCGATCGACTTGTTGTTTTGATAATAATTATTAATAATGCAATTATGCAATGTTCTCATTTATGTTTGAACACTCGTTGACATCGGTTATTCAAACATGAGTTCTGCAATGATCAAGTTTAATAAGGAGCAAGACGAGATATTGGTTGAATGTGTAAAAAACATCGCCCAATTTATAATCCCGAAAATAGGGATTATAAAGATTTGAATATACGAGATGCAATTTGGATGGATATAAGTGGCAACGTTGGGCGAAGTGGTAAGTAAAATATTATAAATACTGTTTGTAAAAAATATTATATTTCTAGGAATAAAGATATATTAAAGGTATAAATAATTTTTTTTCAAATAATACATTGGGAATATAGTATTTATTTTGAATATCATTATTATAATATTACGAGTAGAACAAGACGTGTACAACAGAATACAGATCGCTTAAGTTTAAAATAAATTATTATTTTCAAGTGAATACCTTGACACTGTCTATTTATGAATGAGTATTTTAGAAGTGACGAATGTGCATTCACGTGTACTGTGTACATCTATACTTTAAGCTAAAAATAAATTATAATTTCTGGATGTTTATTTTTATCGTATATATAATATCAAAACTAATTTTAATCTCCGTGATATAAATTTTGTATTATGAATTATTTAAAAAAAAAACAAATTACAAGTATAATTTAAGTATTGGTAGATGATATTCTGGAAATTTGATGATTTTGCAACGAGACTGTTCCTTCTTGAATAAAAAATTGTTTAAATTTTTCCCTCACTTCAAAACCATCTGCACTCGCAAAGCCACCTCTACTACATAAAGTGCCCATCGCAGTAGTTTGTCCTTCGTCATATTCATAATACATTTTATTACCTTTTTCCAAAAACGCATCTCTCAACATATTGTGCAAACAACATGCGACAGTTACTAAATCGTCACATACTTCTACGTCAATTCCTATTGCAGTATGAAATATTTGACGCGTACCTGTGGCGTCGTAGAGGTGCTGGGGGTGATGTCACTCTGGGTGGTTGAAGTGAAGGAAAGAAAAACAAAAAAAAACGAACACCAACGTTTTTGGGGTGATAACGAAACTGTTGTGGTTTATTGCACAATCAAAACAAAAAGAAAGAAAATGGTGAACAACAGTACACGGTACAATTCGGGGTCGTTGACGGACCGGGACGGCTCGTTGCAAGTTGTTTTGTGTCTTCAACGTGTAACGTGCGAACAAGTAATAATTCACATACCACTGGTTTTTCTTGCCAACGGCCGGCCGACCGATCCAGGCGCGGTTGTCGCGCGCCGGTGTCGTCCGTCGTCGATTTGATTGAGAAGCCATAACGCGGCTTTCCGCGTAAAGGCTGTTTGAATTCAAACTGCTATTACGCGGGACCGCGTCATACCCCCCCCCCCCCAAACCGCCAACGGCGCCGGTGTGGTTGTGGATCGTGGGTGGTGGTGGGAGTGGTAGACACTTGTCCGTGGGCACGTGTTCCGGCTGATTTCAGCGTACGTGGCCCAGATGGTGTCTAGTCACGTGGGGGTGACGTGGGGGGGCTGAGGTAGGCCAGGCTGACCTCCATGTCCACATCCTCAGGTTGGTCTGCGTACGCCTCTGACAACAGCCTCCCCTCCTCTTCCAGTGATATTTCCATATCAACGGTCGGCGGGGGGGAAGTGGTCCGTCGGTCCGCGGCTCCGGTCGTTCCGTCTGGTATTACTACCTCCGGTACCGTGGCCGTGGTCAGGGGCGCGCTCGCAGCCTCCTGCTGTTGTACGACCGGTGCTAGGTCTGGGGCAGCTGCGGTGTTGTCTCGTTCGAGACAGGACACGTGAATTTTGCGTGCTGGTTGTTGGTCCGTGATAAACACGCCTTTGCCTACGCGTTTTTGCAGCTTTACCGGTCCCCACCATTTCGGTACGAAGCTGGCGTGAAATTTTTTGTGCGCGTTCGACAGTTGGTGTGCCTTATAGTACACGGTGTCACCTGTTTTGTACTGTGTGTCCGCTGGCCCACCTGTTGCAGGTGGTGCGGTCAGTACGTTGTTCTCGCGACTCACCCTGTCCTGTTCGATCGGGCTGTCCGCTGTTCACGACAGTATCCAGTCCCCCGACCTTTTTCCTTCTCTCCCGAGGACGAGTACCGATGGTGGATATCCTGTCCGATCGTTGCGCTTGTTCCTGATCGAAAAAAGTATGGGAGCTAGCTTGGTGTCCCAGGTGTTGTGGTTGCCGTCGACGAGTAGCGCACGTAGACCTTTTTTTAATTCCTGGTTACGGCGTTCGACTGGGTTGGCCCTCGGGTGATATACCGGTGTTGTCCAGCCCTCGGCTCCCCACTGTTCGATCGCTTTACGCATATCGTTGGCTACGAACTGTGGGCCGTTGTCGCTTAAGCACGGGGGTATCCGAAACGTGAAAAGAATTCTTGTTCGAGTGTTTCGGTTATTGTTTTTGTAGTGGCTGTTCCGAGAGGGTATGCTTCGGTCCATCTACTAAACAAATCCGTGGCGACCAGTATATATTGTTTTCCTCTACTCGTGCGCGGGTAGGGGCCCATGAGGTCTATGCTGATCACCTCCCAGGGGTGTCGGGGTATTCTGGTGGTCGCGGGGTCGTCTGCGCGCGTGTTTAGTGGTTTGGTACACGCGCATATGTGACACTACTTGACCTACAGTCGGATGTCGTTTTTTTGTCCTTTCCAAAAAAACCGTTGTTTTACCGCCCTGTACATTTCTTTCCAGCCCGGGTGATTCGCGAATACGTGATCGCGGTATGTCCAGATCACGTTTTGCGTTTTGGTTCGTGGTATGACTACGGGTGTTTGTTCACCCAACTTTATTCGCCAAAGACCGTCGGTATAAATGTATTGTTTTTTATTTTTATCCGCGGTACTTCGGGTGTTGTGCGCTGGGTCGTCCGTTGTCATGTTGTCCGCTGTGTCTCGTGTGTTGGGGTCATTGGCATGCCATGACACGAGCATAGCGTGTGTAATTGTGGGCCCGCTTGTATTGTTAACCGGGTCCGTCGTGGCGAACAGATTATCAGCTGGTGAACTAGTAGTGGTGGTGAGTGGTGTGGTGGGTACTCCTACTAGTCGCTCCTCGAGGTGTTCCTCGTCTACAGGGGGCCCCGGTGGTTGGGTTACGGGAGAGCATGTCCGGTGCCTCGTTCTGTATGCCGGGCACATGCGTGGTTTTGTAGTCCAGGTTAGCCAGCTGTAGTGCCCACCTGGTTAATATTGAATTGGTGTGTTTGGCTCGGTGGTTGTCAGTGAATAGGTCAAAGCGACGGGTTTCGAGGTACGGTCTAAACTTGTCGGTCGCCCAGATTATCGCGAGGCACTCTCGTTCGACCGCGGCGTACCTCGTTTGCGTATCACTAAACTTTTTGCTTGCGTTGGCGATGATCCGTCTTTCTTCCGGGCTGTCACCCCGTTGGAAAAGGACGGCACCTGCCCCTATCTCGCTAGCATTAGTCTGTAGCAAAACGGTTTTCCGTAATCCGGAGTCGACAGTTTTGGCGAATCGTACAGGGCGCGTTTTATTTTGGTAAATGCCGCCTATTCGGTTTTGGTCCACGACCATTTGGACCCTTGTTTGAGCCTATTCGTGAGGGGCGCTATGGTGTCCGCGTAGTTGTCGACAAACTGGCTGTACCAGTTGCAAACGCCCAGGAACTTCTGTAGGTCCCTAAGTTTGGTGGGTGGAGGGTAATTTTAGATGCCCTCTAGTTTCTCCGGTTGTTTGTCTATTCCTTCGGAGGTGACTAGGTGTCCGAGAAATGAGATTTCGGTTGATCCGAATCTGCATTTTTCGGGGTTGCATGTCAGTCCGTGTCTCTGTAGGCGTTCTAGAACTGGTTTTCGTCCGGTGTGTTTGAAAATACTACTTGTAACGTCACGGAATTTGGCCCTCATTTATAAATTATTATTATTCAATTATTAGCATGTACTGTGCAAAAAAAGAGCTATCAATAACAACAGCAATATTATGTAACATGTTCTTTTCCCCCCGACCCCACGCTCAGCAGTGTTTGCACACTCGACCCGCAGCCGCTGGCGACTGTTGCTGTCACCGTCGTCGTTGTCTAAACCGGTACCACACACAGTGCTTTCTAACCCCAACAATTATGTAACATTCCCGCAATTCAACGACACTGCTCCAGTACCACCGCCAATCAGCTGCCGTGCCGATTATCGCATTTTCGGATTTTTGCTTTTGCCATCGTATGTACTCCGCCGACACTGGTCACTACTCATTTTTGTTCTCGTCTTGCACCACGGATCACGTTGACTACCGCTCCACATAGTACGACATTACTATTTTGTGAACAACGGCTGACTCGTACTCGCGGTGTATCACGCCATACTTCGTGTCGACATTACCTGTCCAAGGTACATATTGTTTTCCTGGCTCAATACCACCACGCCATGATGGGCTAATTTTCGACGACGGGCCCCAGGTCGGGCCATGCTACAACCACGTGGCTACCTTTCCAACCAGCATCTCATCATCGTCAACATCATACTCTTCTGTCGTAATTATATACTCCCCTTATCCCCCCCTGAAATGCACAATATATTAGGCGTCGCAAGACGCGGGTCCCTAAGAAAATGTTTCCCCGGTTTCATGAGCCGCACTTACATTTTCCCGGTAACCCCGTGAGGACACACCGTGAGTAATACGGTGTGTAGCCTCCTGTGGGCCGGGAAAAATGTCCCAATATCTCTTTCATTATACTTTAACTTTGTATTTGTCATGTGCCCTTTTAATATTATATTCTTTTTGCATATTTGTCATATGCCAAATCTTTATGACTTTTCACTTGTAAATGATATGTAAAAAAAAACGTCTGTTTTTAGACGTGATCTGACCAAGCTACTCTGAGCACCTTCTCGTCACTCTACTTTACGATTAAACTGGACATAGAAATATTTCCATTAATCATCAGTTGTACTTAGAATATTTTTGTTACATTTAATATTTTACGAATAAACGTTCAGTGTTTGAATAAATAAATAACATTTAGTAGCAATACAATCTGTCTACGATTATTTTACACTTGAGTCAAGTCTTTGACCATTTCATCTGGTAACCTCGCGAGTTAGCTACTACATTGTGACACAGTCAAGTTCAAGTACAGGGAACTGGCTGGGGCTTACTACAATATATTTTAAATTAGCATATTTTTTCTATGTTTCATACAATATTTATTTCAAATAGTTTCAGTGTTAAGCTGATTTAATAAATCTTTTTCAATATTCAGCAAAGATAAATTGGTAAACCTTTGCTGAAGCATACTTGATCTTAGCCAGTTTTTTATTCGCCGCATTGTCGAAAAACTTCGCTCACAAGTAGCAGAGTTTACCGGAATTGTGATTGCAATTTGCAAAAGTTTGTCACACAAAACAAATCATTATTTTTAATTTTTTTATACAATTTTACCTTGATTTAAAGAATCACATTTTTCATCATGCCCTTGTATATGCCCTTGCTAGGCTAAATACAGTAAAAATTTCAATTAAGTATGACATATATTTTCTATTTTTTGCCACTTCTTCTTTATGGAAAGATGATATTTGGGTTATTACAGATCCTGTTTCTTTTGTTTTTTTATATGAATTCATTTTTTCTGCATTTGTCAGATGGTTTTTAGAAGAGAAATGACCATTTACTTTTGTACCAAACTGAAAAAAAATTATATTAAATATTTAAAATAGAGCTATAATATTAGCTAATCAAGCTAATATTAATAATAATACGACGAGTACCAGTACTTAGAGTTCAAATCAGTAACACCTATGTCATTTTTTTACATAGCCGATGAACAAGACACAGTTGGGTCATCCAAGTTTACATTTGTATGTTTTTTAAATATACTGAACATTTTAAAGTATCTTAATAAATATTAACAACCAACAAGTAAATCGTTTCAGTCATGTCCTACAATTTATAGGTATGCTGACAAATAGATCCCTTGTCATCGAGATCCCGGTAACCATTCTGATAAGAATGTATACCAGGTCTGAGACATTCAGATTTCGAGACAATATGATCCTGCGTCATTTAGATCCACTGACATTTATAGATCCCTGCTTGTTTGACACATCTAGATCCATTTATTACTGGCGTCATTTTTAAAATTCAAGTTTGCAGAGATTTTTTAGAGACATTAATAATGCATTTACAGTTTACTACCCTTGCAACTACAATTAAATAATAACTTATAACATGGACAGTTTGTATACTAGCACCAGTAGCACCTAGGTACCCACTACCCACATCACCCTTGAATTCGCTGCCTATTTAATCAAATCTGATGCATATAAGAATTAAAGAAACCAGTGACCATATTACTTTTTTTTGTTATTTATTTAATTATATTTATACATAATGTAATCTACTATAAGTGCCTAGCTTAATTAGAATTAAATTTTTTAAAGGCTAAATTACTTTTTTTGTAAGGTACTTATTTAGTGGGTTACAATAATATGATGACCACTTTTAATTTTCTTTGTAATGAGGTCCAACTGGTCCAAGTGTCCCAGCGAGAGTTTACCAAGTGTGCTTTAAAATGTTAAAGGTCGATAGACATAGACCAATTTCGTACATTTTACACTATCTAAGGAAAACTTATTAGTTAGTTATAATTATAAATTAATACACTAACTGATTTTGTTCCGAGTATTAATGCATAATTTTTATTTTTATTTATTTTGCATTTAAAAAATGATGATAGTTTTTTCAATAATAATTTGAGCATGGCATTACAATTTAGAATTTGGCTTCCTAGCCATTAGATGAGTCTTGGTCCTTAAAAACCGCACTGCACAAATTTAACTATATCGTAAATTGTAATTATCAAACTAAATGTATAAGCTTATAACAAATACTGTACACTATTTTAGATATACATTTAAAATACAGAACAAAATCACACATATTTATTTAATTTTGTTGTATCCAAAAATTGCAAATTACTTTACTACTTTCCTACCTAATTTAAAATTTATATTTATCCAAAATTAAATAATTAAGAAAAATATTTATAATTAAATTAATTTTCCGTTTTTTTTCTGCTATAAAATAATTTGGATTAATGATTAATGATTATTAATGTCCATATCCATAGTCATTTTATGTGTCACATAAGACATAGCAAAGAGCAAACTATATTCAACTTTTAGACACATCGCATAATCAATACTTTAATACAATACGTACATATGTTATAAACTAATAAAAATAGGTGATTTTGTGTTAACATCAAATAAAGAAATATTTTTTACATATTATAAAGTTAACGGTTATTATTTCACTCTATATACTACTTTAACATATTGTACCTATGAAAGAGAAACATTTTGAGTTAGTTTACATTAACGTACACCATCGTCCATCGGACCATCCTGGTGTAATAATACCATATTATTATAGGCATAATATATTATGTTATATACTTTTATATAGTTATATATATGATCTACCATTGTAATTTGGAGTACCTAATAATTATGGTCCATTACGTATCTGGTAGGTATATGTATATAATTTTGTACAAACTATTGCATGTCCAATTTTTGGATTTTCTTCATTTAATATTTTAATATTACGTATGTAGGTATATTAATTTTAAGTATCTACTTTTCTTGAACAAAATAATTGTTAAATAGGTACCTAGGTAGTCGGTACCTACGCTTAATGAATTATATCATTATAATAAACATAATTATTGCAATAATTCGTATTGTTTATTTGAAATTCAACACTGTAAATCATACATTAATTATACGTGATTTTTACATTTTATATTCAGATCAGAGCTATGATAATGTATTGATTTTACATTGTTCTTTTTAATTTCATCGCCTTTTAAAGGAGAAAAACAGTTTCAATTTTTAGGGTATACGTAAGGTAATACCCGAGACTTTTTTATCTTTAATTAAGATTTTATTAAGTATGTGTAATTTACCACATTTTATTGGTCTAAAATACTAGAACTTTTATACTTTACGGGACACCCTTTTTTTTTTTGTGAAAAAAATGTTGGGGAAATCCGAAGTTGGCGCTCGAAGTTAGTTTCGAAGTTATAGCTACCTAATCAAAGTTTTAACTATGTATGATTCAGTACATATCGTACTGTGATGCATTGCTAGCGGCACTCATCTCTGCGCCCTCGACGCCTCCGCAAATCGAAAAATCCTTCGATTTTCTATGTAACACCACCTCAAGTGGTACACAGGATAACCGCCGTATAACCACTCTTATTATTTTCGGACGAGTGCTTATTAGAACGTCTTATAAGCTGTAGTGTTGTAAAAAATACTTTTAAAAAGTATTTGAGTAATTACTCAAACATTATTTGTTCAAAGTGCCGATCTGTCATGTTTGTTCTTTTTTGCTATAATATAAATTGGTAGGCGATGTATAGACGATAAACTGTTTCGTTGAGAAAAAAATATTTAATTAAGTTATAAATGAACGAAACCTGAAACCGATACGACGATATAGAATTGTCCATAAATTAATTTTGATTAAAATAATAGGTACCTATATTATATTATAATTATTGTTTTATTGTTATAACGTTGATGCATGACGATACCGCACGGTATTTTTATTTAACAGAAATTACCAGATTACAAATAAATACACAATAAAAATTAATGGAACAAAAAAAAGTATTCAATAAAATAGTATTCAATAGTAAAAAAAAGTAATTCAAATAAAATAAATACAAATAAAAAATAATAATAATAAAATAATAAATACGTGTGCTGTGATCCCCTTAAGGAGCTGCCAGACGGTTTTGTCAAAAGTCAAAACTAATGTAGATTTGACCAATCTAAATATTAATTTTGTGTGTTATAATGTTTTTCAATATATTTAAATTTATTATTATAAAATAAACCTTAAGGGGGCTGGAAGGGGGCTCCAGTCAATGAAAAAAAAGTGACTTTTAGACCAATAAGCTAGACAAAACTGGAAGAATTTGGTTTGACAGATTTTAATTTTGAAAACGGATTATGATTGATCAACAAGTTTACTAGGTTTTGCCATAGGCGATTTTTAATATTCCAATTATTGTTAGTTTCATAATGAATAATATAATAAATACAAAAATATCATATTTTTTTGATATTTTTATTCTTGGATATCACAGCTAAAAAAAATAATATTCAAAATCGCCTCTGGCGAAACCTAGTACACTTATAATTCAATCATAATCCGTTTTAAAAATTAAAATCCACCCAACCAAATTCCTCCAGTTTTGTCTAGCTTATTGGTTAGGGTGGTCCTTCAGCTTATGGGAGAAGAAAAAAAAATTATTTTTTTTTATGCAGGACCCTCCCATTTTTTTAAGTGTTATGAGAAAATATTTTGTGGCAAATTTGATTATCATGACTTACATCCTTCCCGTGCCGCAAGAGGGATGAAAAATGATCAAAGAGGGTAGTTTTATGGTTTTTCCAATTTAACTCTAAAAATATTGACCCTATCGTAAAAATGTATAGAAAATTTATTGTAGCGTTAATTACTGTCTATAAAAAAGTATAAATTAACATTTCTTGTAAATCTAGTATTTTTGCACGAAAATAGCAAAATACAAATTATTTAATTTATTCGCTAAAATTGATATTATTATGGTTATTATATTATATCTTTTAATTATTCAAGTATACAATTAAATATATTAAAATAAATGAATGTAACATTTAATTTTCTAAAAAAAATGTTATTTGTTAGTTTTATTTGATCGACCAGTTCAATGTTATACTTGGATTTATGAAATTGTAAGCTGAAAATAAACAAAAAATTACCACTGTCACGATCTCTTGTATTTGCTATCGCTTTTCTACAGTTATTATTATGATTATCCGATTATCCAATGGCCAATAGCGTCAATAGCAATAACCATTAGCTATATGACTCGTTTACAATCGGCAAACGATTACGGACAGCACATACCATAAATTGTTATCTTAGTTTTATTTGATGACATTTGTAGTATATCAATATTAGTGTGTTAGTTGTCAACAAGTTTTTGGTGGACGATATTGTATTAAATAATATAAAATGCGGCGACAAAATATTCATCTGATTGGTTCAACGAAAAATCAAATTCTAGGTAGCAAACTTCCTTCATTAAGAGACTACTTGAAAGTATTATTTTATAATATGAGATTCGTAAATATGACTTTATCCGAAAGCTCCAATTTGGTGATCGACGAATGTCTAATTTTCTGGAAAAAGGCCCTTATTCCAACAAAAGATAAAGCTGATTGTGTGAAAAATTTAAAAAAAAAATACGAATTATGGCGCAATCTTGAAAAGAGTAAAAAGCGCGAAAATGCAAGTTACAATTCAAAATTATTTAAAAGACTTGGGATAAACTTGTCATTTTTGGAAATTGATCCAACTGAATGGAAGAACAATACCAATTATAAATTTGGAAAGAAAGTGGTTGATGCATTGCATATAGTGAACGATACTGCTGAAAGAGGTGTGAAACTCATGGAAGAGTTTAACGAAAAATTCACCAAAAATGAAGAACAAAAACAATGTTTACTACAAGTTAGTATATTAAACAAAACTTTTTTGAAATACAAAAAAATTAAAAATATTATTTTTTTTTTTTAGGTTATACAAAAATACAGAAAAACGTATCCAGAATGTTCGAAAAAATCAATGCAGGTTCAATTTCCATGAATTAAATGTATATTATATAGTTATTGTAAATATTTATGTAAAATATTTAATTGTATACTTGAATAATTAAAAGATATAATATAATATCCATAATAATATCAATTTTAGCGAATAAATTAAATAATTTGTATTTTGCTATTTTCGTGCAAAAATACTAGATTTACAAGAAATGTTAATTTATACTTTTTTATAGACAGTAATTAACGCTACAATAAATGTTCTATACATTTTTACGATAAAGTCAATATTTTTTGAGTTAAATTGGAAAAACCATAAAACTACCCTCTTTGATCATTTTTCACCCCTCTTGCGGCACGGGAAGGATGTAAGTCATGATAATCAAATTTGCCACA
Organism: Nasonovia ribisnigri; assembly: GCA_027563435.1. Lineage (NCBI taxonomy): Eukaryota > Metazoa > Arthropoda > Insecta > Hemiptera > Aphididae > Nasonovia > Nasonovia ribisnigri. The sequence continues at coordinate 4,278 of JANEHU010002627.1, read as the reverse complement.
AATTATTTTCTCATAACAATTTAAAAAATGGGAGTGTCCTGCATCGACATTTTTAAATTTAAAAAATAAGGACCACCCTATTATTGGTCTAAAAGTCACTCTTTTTGCATCGACTGGAGCCCGCTTAAAAGTATTAGAAACCAGATTTACGTAAGAAAACCGGTTTTGCCCAATGCCCATAGCCGCCGGGTGTCTTCTCTTTTGGAACAGGGTATAGTGTATTTGGTAAAATTTAAGTCAGTGTGTGCCCCACTTTTAAAAAAATTCTGGGTACGAAGGTACCGTGGAGATTTTAAGTCTCCAGCTATCGCATAATTTAGGCTCTATTTTGATCAGTCTGCTGACAGTAAAAAATGCACTCTCAGTTTTTCCCAACATTTTCAATTTCCCGTGAAACTTTTTCAATTTTTCCTTCCACAAAAACCTTATTTAGACTATTACAAACATTTTTTTTCAAAAAATTGGCCAGATCGGCCCAGCCGTTTAACTAGTCATTACCAACGGAACATCATTTAATTTTAATTTAGATAGGTATAGTCGTATAGATAAAATTATTTTTACATTTCTATTACTTTTGGTGTATTTAAAACGTATTATACATTACACCCTTCTCCGAGATTAGGCCAATTCATTATTGAAAACTGTGCTAAAATCCGCGGACTAAAGCGCGTAAAAAAAAATAGGCTTCTATAATATATGATTTAGATTATTTTCATAATAAATTGATGTGTCAATGATCTTTTGCAGAATTAAATATTTAGATACCTATTGTGTAATATAATAATAAATAAAGTATATCCCTTTATGGTACAATCCACAAGGTTGTCAGTAGGTAGTATATGTAGGTTCTATCCCAGTTTTTACAATTACAGGGAGATTTAAAAACGGTTATCCACGACTTTCCACCTTGAGCGGTCAGATTTGTGGGTGCTTACTACCCCAGTTTTTTACTGTTCCAGGGAGATTTAAAAACGGTTATCCACGACTTTCTCCCTTGGACGAACAGATTTTTGGCTTCTTTCTATCCCAGTTTATACTGTTTAATTTTTTCATCACTGCTAGATATCGCTTTTTGTTTAAAGCAGACTATGGTGTACCAGGAGAACATGTGAATTAATTTTTCATGATATAAAAAAACTGATATAATGTACGTAGTATGTATTTGTTCATTCACAGTCTGTTTTTCCGGAAAAACTTAAATTTTACTTTTGTTGGTTACACTGTATTTTTTATAAAAATTTGGTAAACAAATTATTAATAATTATTAATTATATTCAGTTGCTTGCGATTAGCTGTTTTACCAAGTCGTGTTTTGTAGTTTCCAATTTCCTTGTCGTTTCTTTATTTTTTTTTTAAAAAAAAATGAATTTCCAAAAATGTACAAATGAGATCCGGTCATTGGTTAGTCAAATACGATTCAATTCAACACCGGCTTATCCAGAATTCTCCGCATTTTCATCAAGGCTAAGATCATTTCAAACATACCCATCAAATACAGGCCAGAACAAATATAAATTGGCCCAGTGTGGTTTCCAGTATCTAAACATCGAGGATGCAGTTCAATGTCACTGGTGTGGGATAATTCTACATAATTTTGAAATTTTTGACGATTGTTTTATAGAACATACTCGTTATTCACCAAAATGTGTATTTCTATTATTAATGAAGGGAAATCAGTATATACAAAAAGTCTTAAGTAATTATTGTAAAACCGATGTTATTTGTAATTGTGAAACCGATCCGGACGATACCATTTGTTAAATCATGTTTTTTTGCTTATAATATATATTTTTTTTTTTACATTTTTTGTATTTTTTATCCATGAGTTTAGTATATAATATGTTTACAAACGGAAAAACTCACAGTTCATCGTAGGACTTCTAGCAGTTATATTTCACTTTATATTTATGCTTATAGTGTACAAAATATTTTTAATTTATAAAAAAGTTAACAAAATTATTTAACAAGGAGTTCACCAATAATTGTCTGTAAGTCTACTTTTGACATCCGTGGGTGTATACCAACTATATCAATCAGGCATATTTTGTGTCAAATCTTATAAATGTAAGTTTCAAAGCGTACCATGTTATGTTCAAGGATATAAATGTGCTACAAATGTATTGCCAAAGACGAAGGTGTTTGGCATGTCGAAAATACATCACTATCTGTGACAATCGCAATTTATATGCTGAACCCGAAGAGGATTATGTAATTCAAGTGTTTCCAATAACCAATTGCAGCACCGACAATCTACTTCGATCAACAATTCATACATAAGTGATATTTTAATATATTTTATTTTAATACGGTTTTGAATTAATTGTTAAAAATGCCAAAATTAAACCGCATTAAAAAAATTAACCGATTAAACACCACTGGACAAAATTTAGTAGAAATTGAGAAATTTAAAAATAATCGCTCAAAAACTTTTTATTATAAAAACAACGAAAACCTTATTGACTTATTGTCATTTTTAAATTCTACTTCTTCTTCATTAAAATCAAAACTAAAAGAATTATGTTCTTCATCCACATATAAATTTAATTTATTTGTAGACTTAGTATATGAAAATTTAATTACGGGAGAAGTTCGGGATGTTGCATTTAAAACAACAAATGTTTTATGTTATTTTACTTCAAATTTTTCTACCCTTTTTAAAAACATGTTCGATAAATTATTAAATGAACAAGAGTCATTTCTGTTGAAGGGTTCTTCTTGGAGACAAATTAGTTTAGATGGTCTCCAATTAAGAACAAATAAAGTAAATTTACTAGGGGGTTCCTCATTTATAAAATTACCCCAATCAATTTATAATAAAAAAGCAATAATAAACGTAATGAATTATGACAATAGATGTTTTAAATATGCAATTTTATCAAAATTTAATGAAAAAAAAAATAAAAATAATTTTAGTATTAAATATTTTAATTTTTTGGAAAAAAAAAGTGGGCTTAATTTTAATTGTATTGATTACCCTACACCAATCAATCAAATAAAAAAATTTGAAAAAATTAATAACATATCCTTTAATGTTTATAGTTGTGATGATAAAAATCAAATTTACCCACTTCATATAAATAATAACGAAAAATCCGATCATTATGATTTGTTTTTTTTCTCAAATGAACCAACTACACATTATTGTTACATAGCTAATTTCTCACGACTGATTAGATCACAAAGAACAAAACATGAAAGTAAAATAATTATTTGCAAGCGATGTTTTACGACTTTTAATGTTAAACCAAATAAAAACAAGCCATGGGGGCAGCATGGTCTTGATAGGCATAAAGTAATCTGCCAAAAACATAAACTTTGTAAGCCTGTAATGATTGATCCACATGATGACAAATTTATATATTTTAATAAATATAATCGGGCTGACCGAATTCCTATTGTAATTTATGCCGATTTTGAATGCTTTTTAAAACCCGCTAATAATATCATAACGGCCAATACTAAAAACACCCATTATCATAAGCCCATGAGTTATGGGCTATATGTTAAAATTGATTACAACATCGTCCCAAAAAAATTAGTAAAACAATTTAAAATTCCTAAAAATCCAATAATTTATAGAGGCCAAAATGCATCAAAGCATTTTATGTTAACTATAATTGATATTTCTACCAAAATTTATTACCTATATAATACTAATAAATCAATGCATAAATTAACAAAAAAGGAAGAAGGTCAATATATTAATTCGAAAAAATGCGAACTATGTTTGAGATCATTTACTAATGAAACCGTATTTAAAGTTAGAGACCACTCACATCTTACAGGGAAAAATTTAAGGGCTTTATGCTTAAATTGTAATTTTTCGGCACAAAACCCATCATTTGTGCCAGTATATTTCCATAATTTATCGTATGACGGTCATTTTATTGTACGCACCTTAGGCTGTAATGATAATGACATACGCATTATTCCAAACTCGGGTGAAAAATATTTGACCTTTAGTAAGCAAATTTTTGATAAATTTTATGTAAAATTTGTAGACACTTTTATGTTCATGTCAGAATCACTCTCTAATTTAGCTACTAATTTTGGCCGAAGATAAAACAAGATTCCGTGAAATTAACCATCATTTTCCTGTAGAAAACATTGATTTAGTTATTCGGAAAGGTGTATTTCCGTATGAGTATGTAGACTGCAACTCAAAACTTAAAGATACCTCATTACCACCTAGAATTAAATTTTATAATTCGTTAACAGATGATAATATTTCAAAAAAAAATTACATGCATGCATGTAATGTTTGGGAGAAATTTAATA
>JANEHU010002626.1:0-35982 GCA_027563435.1 Nasonovia ribisnigri | reverse complement strand
ATTGTTAATTTATCAGGGGACGTATTGCTCACAACTTTGAAATTATTAATATGGTAACTACTGGTATAACACTATTGCGGCTGTCAATAAAGTCGTGATAAAAATTAGAAAATTGGTCAGGTATGATATATTTTTATGTAATTCTCTTGAGTAGGTAATTCGCTCAATGATATTTAAATATTTTCACCGATAATCAAGTACGATGATTTGTAGGTAACTAGAGACTGAGTGAATAGGAAGTGTTTATGGTATGGTGAGGATAAGGAAAGAGGGACAAAGGGGGATAGAATAGGAAATGTATTAATTTAATGTAGTGTAGGAGTGGCATATATTGTAGTGAGAACTAGAGGGAGTAGGTTGAGGGGGTTCGGTCACAATTTAGGGGGACAGGAGGAGTGAGATGACTGAAAAAAAGATTGATTGAGGCAGAATACTGATCGTATGGAGGTGTGAGGAGAGGGTGACTGAACCTGTATATAGCTTGTGAGAGAAGGGGGAAGAAGAAGTGTGAAGGTAGAATAGTTAGGTTACAATGCCGAATACGTAGGAAAGGATCTTGAATTGCAAAGGCCACTCGATTATTGGGCTGAAACTATACCGGTATCAGTTGATATAGGTTTACAACCTCGACTCATGGGATAGAATAAAAAGATCGGTTGCCGGTTGGGATGTCAGCACACTATTTGTTTTTCATATATGAGTATATGACCCACGAGTAGCATACCAAACGTACTAGCGTTTTTAGCGTACTGAAAGGGCTTGTACAATGGATAGTTGCGATTACCGTTGTGTGTGGATTAGAGAGAGAAATAAATGGTGCGCTAAAAATCTGACATACCCCTAAGTCAGCGGTTCCCAAACATTTTTGGTTCGCTGCGCCCTTCTTTGAAATAATGGTTTTAAAGGGCGCCTTTCCCTAAGTCATTGCATTTAGACCAAATAACATTCTACGGCAGCACGGCGCCCCTGTAAAGTTAGTGAAGAGCACCAGGGCGCCACGCCGCACACTTCGGGAACCGCTGCCCTAAGTGTTATCAAGTTGAAGAAGCTGTTAATTGTTGACATTTTACCATAGACCTTATACTCATAGACCGGCCCTGCCTATATTACTAACATTACGCGTCGTGAGCCGTGATAGAGGGGGCGATTAAGTGACTGACTGACTGAGTGACCGATGCACGCACGCAATTTCTTGCAAATAATTATTGGGTTGTGTTCATTGCAGTTTGTGAATTCTTTTATCAATCACAATTTATTCATTGTTCATCCACAATGTTCTGATTTCTTCATCTGTTGGAAACCTTTTTGTAATCAATTGAAATTATAAATTATTATTACTACAAATGTCTACAATATCTACTGCAGTTTTGTTATTAAATTTACTTGTGCAATTTTATTGGAGAATGTTTGTCATTATATCCTCGTTTATAAAATGAAAGGAGGCATTTATAAACCATATTGAACAATTATTAAAATAATAATAATATATTAATATACCTATAGTCTATAGAATACAAAATAAATACAGATTATTAAATAATATATACATTTTTAAAATTTCAAAACTAGGAACAGTCGGAAAATCAAATAACAGCTGATGTCTAATAACCGTATATCCACATTATACATAGAGCTTTTATTGTATGCACAATAATTTTTATATCGTGCACCGATGAACATAACATCAGCGCCCTCTATCACGATTCAGATTTTCTTTCACAGGGCCGGTCTATGAGTATAAGGTCTATGCATTTTACATTAACTGTGATAGGTATGATTGGAAATAAAAGTAATAAGCATGGCTGTGAATCAAATGCATTAAATATATGCATAAATTTATTAAAAACGTATTAAAATATGCACTAAAAGTTCAAAAATATGCTCTATAAAATCCTCTTTATTAAAAAACTGTGTAAAATAATAAATAATAATAATAATGACCTACAAAAAAAAATATTATTTACCTAGGAAAGCTCCTTAGCCACTACAAAGATCTCTAAAAAGTTATAATGTAAAATAATAACATTGGGAAGCTACGGTGTGGCAAAAAAAAACATGCAAATGCATTTGGTTCACAGCCCTAGAAAAAGTAATGATAAATGATTTATCTGTATATGGTAAATCCGGGTACAGTGAGACGCATATTGGTAACGTTGTTATTGATCTCACAAAAAAATACGTACAAATAATTCAATCAAATCATTGAAATGGATCTTATAAAATATTTATTTATGAAAAAACTTATTACTTAAACTATAATTATTATAAATGATATAAAACCATGAACTATGGACCGTATCTTAGTGTGGATCCTGTCTCACTGTACATATAGGTATTTCTATATTTTTAGCTTCATATTTTCTGTTAAGATATTAGGAAAATGTATCAAGTACCGTTTAAGTGGCAAATTTGACCTTTACCTTATAATATCTTCATAACAAATTAGTTTTATGAGCCGAATGTAGTTCACCCTGCAAAAATGTTGTTCACCTACTTCGCTTATACAAACTACTACAAAAACTAATTATTGTAAATTTAATTTATACCTATTGGTACTTAGATCCAAATACTCCAAAAAATATTTTGCTTCAAAATATAAAAATAAAAATTATGAAATAATGATTGTCTTGTGTTAAATTAATCACTCCATATAAAGTAACTTTAACAATACATTTCTTGATTGAGTGACCCTAGATCCACTTTATTCAAAATAATTAATGTAACTTTTACACTTTTAATAAATATAATATATCTACTTCTTATAAATAGAAACTATAAATAAACAATATGTATTATATTGTCATGTTCTTTTATTAAATAATAATTTGTCAAAATTAAACAATTCATATAAATACTATTTTGCTGACAGTTGACACTAATATCCTAAAAAAATCGATTTCTGCTCCAAGTACAGCATTTCTTCGGTACTTGGTATTGATAGCTTAATAATTTGTCATTGCATTTTGTTAATCAAGTATATTTTTAAAAATAATATTACTCTACCAGTAAAATAATAATGGATTTTAACGGAAAATATAAATAATTACAAATGTGGATTAAAAATATTTACATACGTAATATAAATGGCAGGATTTTAGATAATAATGAAATAAAAACAACAAATATTGTTAAAGTTCAATAAATGATAACATTCTATACATAAGCATTTATAAAATTAAATCAAATACCAAGTAATTTGTTCGAGACGAGAGAAAAAGACTATATGGTTAAGCACTATAAAAATAGTGTTACATGATTGGAAGAAACTATTATTGTAGTATTAGGTACACTAATCCAAATCATTAATATTGGTGAGAACTATTATCTAGGGAGGCGATGAACTTTCTCGTAAAACAAGTCTCTTTTCAGTCATTAAAAATGTTGTCACACTATACTATTATTTTTAGTCTGATGAGAAAGGATTATTATTATTATTGACTTAGGTAATTGACTTATTAAAGTTAATGAACAATATTTAGTTTCTGCAGAGTTGACACAGACCCTCCTTCAAATTATGTCGTCTGCAAAATATTAATGTATAGTACCTAAATCGGAAGAGTTGATTGAGTATCTAACATTTATCGAAAAGAGTCTATAAAAAAATATAGTGGTGCGGGGCCGCTCGAAACTAGGAAACGCTCTGAGTGTACGTATCGCCTTACTAGGTCGAGAAATCGAGGGACTGTCGTCTATAAAAAAAATATAGTGGTGCGGGGCCGCTCGAAACTAGGAACGCTCTGAGTGTACGCATCGGCCAGTGTTTCTAGCTTCCGGATGGGTGACCACCCGAAAATTTTAGCAACAAATCCTTGCCAAGCATACACACATAAAATTTACAGTACCCCAGGCTAATACCTCAGTTGCAAAAACCTTAACTCTAGTTAAAACAAAAAAAAAATATATGAATATATGATTCTATTAGTTATAAACTCTTGAGCTTATAAGAGTTAAATGATTTCCTATAGGTTAGATTAAGTTAAATTTAAATCAGAAATATTATTACAAACGAAAGTCTGTTGTGGACACTGCGGACAACCAAAAGAACTACAAATATAAATATACTACTGCCTTACAAATTCTCCTCAAAGAAGTCCGAAATAAAATTATTCTATGAATAATAATAATAATATCTATAAGTCAAGTAATACAATTAAATTATACCTTTCAAAAATCACAAAAATGTCATAATTTTGTCAGTTGAATTTTGAAGATTTGGACTTAATATGCACCTACTTTAAATGGTTAATATAGTTAGGGGGGAGTTACTCGTTTTCACCAAAATAATATTGGCCTCCTAGTTATGTTCTCACCTAATATTAAAGTTAGACTGATTAATATAGTGCCGCCGAAATTTTTTTTTAGAGCCAGAACTGAAGTTGTTTTTTGTAATGGTTTTTTGGTTTTTATGAGTTCAAACATACATAATACATTATCATAATATTATGTACTGTTAGTTCTTGTTCAAAATTAAATTAGTTAAGTACTATAATAAATGTTATTACTTATTTTTAATTATGCTTATGTATTGAAAAAAAAAAAAAAAAAAGTATAAAGTTATGAAATAAAAAAAAAAAAAAAGTATAAAGTTCTTGTAAACTTCAACGTACTGTTATATCGCTTGTAGAACTTCTCTGTAGAGAAAACTTTATACTTTTTTTTTTTTATACTTTTTTTTTTTTTTTTTTCAATACATAAGCATAATTAAAAATAAGTAATAACATTTATTTATTACAATAAATTTATTAACAACTCATACTGGACTTACACTAAAAGTACTCATAATAAAACTAGACCGTGGTAGATTCGTCACAAAGAACATTGTGTACAGAGAAGTTCTACAAGCGATATAACAGTACGTTGAAGTTTACAAGAACTTTATACTTTTATTTTTTTTTTACTTTTTTATACGCAAAAAATATAACTTACATAATTGGATCGGACATACAAAAAGTGACTTTTTAGCTATTTGTCTATTACATAGTATTCCCCTTCTATACTATCAAAATGTTATCTAACAATATCTTCGACAGACTAATGACGGATATTTGGTTATAGCTTGGGCCTCCCCACGATAGCGAAGTGACGCTCACCACAAACCTTTTATCTCATTCCCAAATTTGAAAAAATTACAAACCATGAACTCGATCTTGTGATAGACACAAAAATCCATTACTAATCCAAATTATTTGAATACGTTTTAAAAATGCTCCAAATATCAAAATGTTCCTATTTTTACAAAACATATATGAAGCTAAAATAAAACCATTAAAAAAATTCGCTTTAAATAAGACGTTTCACCTGAATGTGTCGTCTCCAAGTGTGTCTTACAAGTGTGAAAGACACCAAATTTTCATTCAGCAGTTATCGTTGAGCTTTATTAGTTTTTAACAATAATAATCACTCTAATATTAAAACTAACAATGCTTAATAAGATCTGCTGAATTTTGATACCAACTTCTAAGACGGAGACGATACATGCTGATAAATCATTAATATTTATTACATTTGCAATTTATATCCAATCATACTTTCAAGTTGTTATCACAGTTAATGTACCTTAGATCATATACTATGAATGGGCCCATATCACGATAATTTTAAGCACATATTACTACATTAATATTACTTATTAGTGACGTGACACTATAGTCTCTGACTATGATACATCATACACGTGCCTAGAGAAATGTCACATATTTTTCTATGTGATAATTATCGTGTACCAATAAACATGTCAGGGACTCGTCGCTTATATGTGCTTAAAAATGCTTTCGAGGTTGAGCTGGGCAAGTCATCATAGTATATGATCTAAGTATTAAGATGTCAGCAACCAACGGCTCAACTTGATAAAGAAAACACTTAGGTTCGGCAACCAACTCAGGATCTTTTTATTCAAAGTGTCCTAAAAAGTCATAAGGAGGTTAGTTAGGTAAACCTATGGTTAGTTAAAGCCAAGGTGATGATAGACGACTATCATCATTCATCGTGAGCTTTGCAATGATCTTTTCCTACTAACTATCAAGGTATTCGATATTGTAAACGTAACAATGAAAGAAAATATTTAAATATTATTCGTTAGGCTGCGTTAGGTTAGGCAAGGGTAGGGTAAAATATTAGAACCTAACTAATTATCATAATTTAACAACAGTGTTAAAAGCGACCGGCTAGTATTGTACCAGTATAATTAAAAACTTTAAATGCCGCCAACCCTAATTTATTATTTCTTTAATACATAATATTATTATAAAAATTAATTTTAATATATTATAACAAAATATAAGCATAAAAATTAGTTAGGATCGATCGTATTTGGATTTTTTTTGCTATATTAATTCTTTCCTTAATTTTTTTTTCTCACTCCTTAAAAAGTATTTGCCTGCGGGCTCCAACGTTACCCTTCAAAAATTTTTTTATCAATTTAAATATTAATGATTTCCTTAAATAGATTTGTTGAACATTAACAACCTGGTGCCATATTAATTTTTTTCTATATTTAATTTTCTTGCTTCTTAAAAAGTATTCTCCTGCGGCCTCCAACGTTCCACTTCAATTTTTTTTTATGAATATAAATCCTGTAGATATTTCTAAACTAATTTTTAAATATCGACAACATGCAAGTGCCTTATACATTTTATTCTAATTTTTTTTTTCACTCCTTAAAAAGTATTTGCCTGCGGGCTCCAACGTTCCCCTTCAAAAATTTTTTTATCAATTTAAATATTAATGATTTCCTTATATAGATTTGTTGAACATTAACAACCTGGTGCCATATTAATTTTTTTCTATATTTAATTTTCTTACTCCTTAAAAAGTATATGCCTGCGGGCTCCAATGTTCCCCTTCAAAAATTCTTTTATAAATATAATTATTAATGATATACTTATATAGATGTTTTAAACATTAACAACCTGCAGGTGCCATATTAATTTTTTTCTCACTGCTTAAAAAGTAATTGCCTGCGGGTTCCAATGTTCCCCTTTAAGAATTTTTTTATCAATTTTAATATAAGTCATTTTCTCATTTAGATTTGTTAAACTTAAACAATCTGCAGGTGCCATATTAATTTTTTTCTATATTTAATTTTCTTGCTCCTTAAAAAGTATTCCCCTGCGGCCTCCAACATTCCACTTCAATTTTTTTGTAAATATTTTTAAATAGATTTTTAAACTTAACAAGATAGTATACCATATAAAATTCTAAACCTTTTTGCTTGATTCTTAAAAAGTTATTAGCTTTGGGCTCCCATGTTCCCATTCAAATGGTTTTTTTCTTCAATTTAAATATTTATGATTTCCTTACATAGATTTTTTAAACATAAACATCCTGGTGCCATATCAATTTTTTTTTCTTACTCCTTAAAAACTAGTTACCTGTGGGCTCCAACGCTCCCCTTCAAAAATTTTTTTATCAATTTAAATATTAATGATTTTCTTATATAGATTTGTTGAACATTAACAACCTGGTGCCATATTAATTTTTTTCTATATTTAATTTTCTTACTGCTTAAAAAGTATTTGATGCGGACTCCCGCGTTCCTCTTTGTAATTTTTTTTATGAATATAAATCCTGCATGTAGATATTTCTAAACTAATTCTTAATTATCGACAACCTGCAGGTGCCTTATAAATTTTTTTCTCATTCCTTAAAAAGTATTTGCCTGCGGGCTCCAACGCTCCCTTTCAAAAAATGTTTTTATCAATTTAAATATTAATGATTTTCTTATATAGATTTGTTGAACATTAACAACCTGGTGCCATATTAATTTTTTTCTATATTTAATTTTCTTACACCCTAAAAAGTATATGCCTGCGGGCTCCAACGTTCCCCTTCAAAAATTTTTTTATCAATATAATTATTAATGATTTTCTTATATAGATTTGTTAAACATTAACAACCTGCAGGTGCCATATTAATTTTTTTTCTCACTCCTTAAAAAGTAATTGCCTGCGGGCTCCAATGTTCCCCTTTAAGAATTTTTTGTAAATATTTTTTAATAGATTTTTAAACTTTAACAAGCTTGTACCAAATAAATTTCTAAACCTTTTTTCTTGCTTCTTAATAAGTTATTAGCTGTGGCCTGTGGGCTCCCATGGATGTTCCTATTCAAATGGTTTTTTTCTTCAATTTAAATATTGTTGATATTCGATCTTATATAGATTTTTTATACATTAACAGCGCCAATCGCTGGTGGTATATACATTTTTTCTTAATTAATAAATATTTAGCAGTGGGCTACCTGCACGTTCCCCTTCAAATTTTTTTTTTTAATGAATTAAAATCGTTTTGTTATTTATAATTTATAAAGTAATTTTTTAAACAGTAACAACCCGGTGCCATTTAAATTTTTTTCCTACTCCTTAAAAAGTATTTGACTCTTTGCTCCCACGTTCCAAATTCTTTTTTATCAATTTTTATCTTATAAATATTTCTAAACCAATTATTTAGATATCGACAACCTATAGCCGGTGCTATATACATTTTTTTCTACATTTTAGATTCTGAGCGGAGCGATGAATGTATTGGTTTTACAATGATGTGTGTTTTTTTTTTTATTTTTTTTTATTTTTTTTTTTATTTTTGTGTCTGTCATCACGTTTTGGGACAGTAAAAATGCTTCGATTTTCTTCAATAGTACCTTTTCTGATAGGAAAGTGAATCTAGTTGGTACTTTGGGGGGTCAAAAGTCAAAATTTCCCAGTAGTTTTCATGAGCGCCTGGAAAAACAAATGAAAAATTATGGGAAAAACGGGAATTTTTACGGAAAACCAATTTTCGACAAAATCGATTTTGGTTTTTAGTATAACTCTAAAAGAAATGACCGTAGAGACATGAAATTTTGACCGAATGTTTATAAACATATATATATATATGTATTTTCTGCACACCATAGCATTTTCAAAATATTCTGACTTATTTTGAGCTGTTAACGGACATTTTCAGTTTCCAATTTTTTTAGTTTTTTTTTCTATAAATGTCAATAAAATTTTATTTGTTGGGTAAAAATCTTGAAAATTTAATAGTAGGCTTCTAATATATAGTTTCAAAGGCAGATGAAAAATATTGAAAATCCGTAGTCACAATTTTTATTTATATGTAATCAAAGTTCAAATTTTGACAAAATACGTAAAAATGACGAAAATTTGCAATTTATTTTGAGTTAGAAATTCATAAAAATTTTTCTTTTTAAATCTAAGATTTGAAAATGTAATACAAGATTCCTCATAAGTTTGCCTAATTTTATCAATAAAAAAAAGTTTATAAGCAAGTCATAATAAATTTTTATGAGCATTTTAAGTTCAAATTTGTACAAGATTAGATATTCACTCGATTTCTCATGTAGCGATTTTCTTATTTTGTTGCAATTCAAAAACAAATAACTGTAGATGCATGAAAATTTCACTGAATGTTTATATAAGCTATTTCTATACACCATCTAATTTTGAATATATTTTGACTGTTTTCAGCTTTTTACGGACGATTTCAGTTTTCAAATTTTTTAGTTTTTTTTTCTATTAATATCAATAAAATTTTATTTGTTGGGCCAAAAATAATGAAAATTTAATACAAGGCTCCTGATATATTATTACAATAGCAATTGAAAAATATTAAAAATACATAGGCACACATTTTTTTTATAATCATTTAAAGTTCGAATTTTGACAAATTTATCAAAATCTCGAAAATTATCAATCATTGTAATTAAACAATTATAAAATGTTCAGTTTTCTTAACTAAGGATTGAAAATTTAAAATAAAGATTCTAATAAATAGTACATACTGTATTCAAAAAATCTAAAAAATATTTAAACACAGTTATTTTTTATAGACATTTTAAGTTCAAATTTGGACGGAATTACATATTAAAATCAACTTTAACGAGTAAAAGTATATATTATAATATTTTCATAGCACCACTGATAATTTTAGGTTAATAATTAAATAATATGAATAATATTAATTCAACTTAGCAGCTACCGTATAATAACAATATCAATATAATTTAAAATATCCTAGACTGACATACCGTCTCCGCTCAGAATCGTTTTTCTTATACAATGATATTATATCATTGAATTCAAATTTAATACCATCCATTATAGTACAGTGATCTACTTGTAGCCTACTGTACAGCGGAGCGACATCCACTTGACCCCCTTTTTTTCTTGCTCCTTAAAATGTATTTGTCTGCGGGCTCCCACGCGTTCCTCTTTGTAATTATTTTTATGCATTTAAGGCCTATAGATTTTTTTAAACCAATTTTTTTAATATTGACAACCTGCAGATCGTTGCCTCTATGTAATAGAATATAAAATCCATATCCGACAGGCCTAGACGATAAATTGACGTGTATTCTAATTTATCACTTGACGAAGTCGGCGGCACCAGTGAGCTCGAAATACATATAATATTATCTGTGCTAAATTATATTTTGGAGAGTATGTAGGTATACCAAAATGTTTTCAGACTCAAGTGTTAACCCAAAATACTTTTTAATTTTTTCATTTCTCATTACGCTGCAACATGATTTTCTGTGAGACAGTATTATCGATCTTCCAATAGAGGGGGGCTCAGTGATAAGAGAATCATGAGCCGCACAATAATAAAATGAAAGAGCAGGGAATAAAATAATACCTTTAATAAGCCGCATTATTATCAACAGCTGTGAATAATATTGGTGCAAATGCAATATCTGAAAGGAAACATTCAGTACCTATTTTGAGTTTTGGCATGCAGTCTTGTAAAGGATACTTTTAAAAAGTATATTTAAATATCAATAGTATTCAATATTATAAATATTTTCAAATATTTTTTTTTTCAATGTGTTTAACCTTTTTACCTTGACCTTATGTTCTTATAGATAAATATTATCATTAGAATTAGAATGCAGCATTTTCTAGTCTTTGTTGTATGTACCATCAATTACTATAAGGACTCTATAAAAATATTACAATATTTCAATACACAACGATGAACTATCTATAAATCAAGAGGTTGAACCATTTGTATTATTTTATTTAAATTTGGCGTCCCTGCACATAAAGTAAGACGAAAAAAGTATTTAAAAATAGATAGTATTTAATTTTAAATACAGATACTTTTAAAAAAGTGTTCAAATACTGTGCATAAGTACTTTTTTTAAATGTATTTAGAATACGTATTTGTGAACTTAAAAAGTATTTGAATACTTTTACTCAAGTACATTACAAGACTGTCTAGAGTAAGAATTAACTAGCTTGATATTTTTAATTCTGTTAGTTAACATTATTATATGTGTTTAAAAGTCGATAAGTATATATAGTATGTTTATAATTGTATTTCCAGTTATTAGAAAACAATTGTAGTGAATGATATATTTTCAGCCTTGGTCTATGATTTGGCGTAATTTTAATATTTTCCCCGGGCATAAAATATCTTAAGTTCCGCCTCTGGATCTAGACATCTAGTTCCATAAGTATCCACTATGACGGCGCTAGTAATGCTAGAAGGCGAAAAACCCCGTACTCCGCCTATTCTATAACATTTCGATTTGACTTACCTCTTCACCCCCCCCCCCCTACACCATGTCGTGTCCAGTCCTGTACTCCTGTATAATATCTTAGTCCGTGTTATCACTTATCAAACAACAATAAATAATAAATATTATGACGTAGGTATTTAGCTGCTGCTGCTGATTGCTGATAGAGCAGCCAGCAGCCCGCTTTGGTCGGCTGTCCGTCCGTCACCAGTAACTCATAAATTCTTTATAATATCTATCCATAATTAGTGCGATTGTGCGAATACCTGGTCTACAAGCTACAACATTTGAACATTACAATCTGTCTGGTGTGATTACGACGAGCCGACTCAACGTTCATGTGCGTTCAAAGTTTAAATTTATTAAAATCGCTTCTTCATTGTAAATTTGTAGTAATAAATAATAATAATAAATAATAATCATGTCACGGTTCACGACTTTTGAACAGTTTTAATAATGATTTTTAAACGTTATGATTATCTCGTCTGAGCTACGGTTTTACATTTAAATTTACTAACCACATCGAGCCCCGTCTATCGTCTCTTACACACGTCGATTTTGTCCGTTCATTTTTTGTTGATCAGGTGACTACAACTTACTGCCCGCCTGTAGAAAATCGTACTATTACCCACCTATAATAATTTTAACGTTTTTATTGTTGTGATTTGTGGAAAAGAAGCCGAAGATCTTTAAGTGTCTTAACATGACTCGTGCGAAAACATATCAACAAATGTAATATTTTTTTTTTTTTAATGTACTTACTGTCGGTAACTTAGTAAAAAGTATTCACAATTCATATTATAATATTGTATGGTTACCTATTTTATGTCTTATGATAGGTTTTAGGATTTAACTGTAATTTGTGTTATACTCGTTTTCTAATTGCGTACCTACTTACTATAGGTACCTACTTTAGATCAATGTCATTAGGTATTGGGATCAATTAACTACCATTAGGTACCTATTAACTTCAACTATAAATTTATAAATTCTGATTGGCTGTTACATACTTAAAACTACTTTTGTTATGACTACCTATACATAATTAAATAATTAATAATCTAATTATAAACCATTCAAAAAATAAATGCTAATCCTCCCATGACGATAATTTTCTATAATGATAGTTGATTAATATTTTGAGTATTGTGATAGGGTAATTAGTTGTATTTAAGTACCGAAATTTTACGATATTTGTTTGCGCTCGTATGTTGGTTTTTATATAACACATAGGTACATTGTCTATAAAAAATTTTCATAACTTAAAAATTATCTTAAATATATTAAAATAGATAGGTATATAATATATCCATTATAAACAAAGCACCCCTTGTAGTTCTTTAGAAATTCAAAAAAAGTAGACACGTTCTAGTTTAATTTAAACAAATTTAATTTATACTAGACATAGGTACCTCTCATATTGTATTAAAAACAATAGTTTAAAACAGTTGTGCCATTTTAAATTAAAACTGGAACTTGAGAGTTCATATAGTGTGATTGACCCACCCACCCCTTTAAACGACAGGGAAACGATCTTAACTGATTCTATATCAATAATTTAAAGACATTACTGTGTTTAATAAAATTATAGTAGAAAGACTTAGAAGTATACTCTGCCATTTTACCACCCTCCACCCACTCACCCTTTTTTTTAAGCCAGTTCAATTGAATTACCTGAAGGATGTGGGTGGCACTGGGTGAAAAAGTACATTAAAAACTGTTTGTAGTTACTAGTTTGTACTACTAGGTATTCATTATTATTTTTATTTTTTTATTAATTTACTCATGTATTTTCTAACTAACCATTAGCATCTCCCACACCCTTCCCCTTCAAAATAATGATAACTATGGTACTTTATAAGTTATAACTTATAACTTATGTACGCAAATAATCGATTTTTTGACTATAACAGTAAACAGATTGCAATTAAACTGTTTCTAAAAGTGGGTTTTTATGCAAAGATAATTAAAAACTGAACAATAACAATACTATAGCTATTATCCAATGTTAACTTTATCTTAGTTGTTAATGATTATTTAATAAATTAATTGAACTCAACTATACAATCAACCTACAAACTATTAATTTTCATGTTACATAATAATATTGTTGTGAAGCATGCTGTTATTACTGTTGATAATGTAGTACATTCTGAGGTGGAACTTTGATTTCTTTAACATTATATTAATTATTGTGTTTTCTATTTTAGTGTACAAGAACAATTTTTTACTCTTGTCAACATGGCCAAAATTAAAAGTGATTCTGAAGAAATGAATGTTTCAAAGCCAACCATATCAGTCGCCTTAACTATGGTTTCTATTCCGTTGTCAATGATCTTATGGATTAGCAATATTTTGTTTCGAAAATTTTATGGTGATAATGTAAATGAACTAGATGGTAAATTCATTAAATTTAAAGCATATAACAATTTTAACCAAAGTTCTAGAGATCAGTATTTTATTAAAATTCAAAGTAATATTTCATGTTATTTTTGAACATTTAAAGTAAATATTTGAATATTACTAGTTACTTTATTATATCATAATATTAAGATATTTTTTTAATATATCAATTTATTGTATTTTATTAATTTAATTTTTAGAAGGACTTCCGCCTCTCCGGTGGTTTGTATCCACTTTCATTCCACTTTTTATGGCTGTGTGGGGTTACACCAAACGTAGTTTAAACCTAAGTGGAGCTCTATTAGGTTAGTATTATTGTCAAGTAGGTACTCTATATAGTCTAAACTAACAATTCTCAACTTGGAAGGTCCCCAATACATTTTTTATGGTTGGCAATATATAAAATAACTTGTATTTTATATAAGTAGTTATCATAAATAAAGGGTCATAAAAGTCTTGGTGAGATTATAGGGAACCACGGCCTTAAAAATATTGAGAATCGCTGGTCTAAACTAAACTCTAAACTCATAAATATAGAACCAACATGATTTTGATTTTGTTATTGTTCAGGTGTGATTGTTGGTTTTGTATTGACATTAAGCAGCTATGGATTTCTGGCTTGTTTGCTAACATTTTTTGTTACATCTTCCAGAGCGACAAAATTTCGGAGCAAAACTAAAAAACAATTAGAACCTGACTTTAAAGAAGGTAAGGTATTTTGATGATGTTTATTGTGATTAATACATTTAAAATATAATTTAGGTGGTCAAAGAAACTGGATACAGGTGTTGTGTAATGGAGGTATGGCTACTCAACTTGCGCTCTTGTACATTTTAGATGTCGGATGTGGTGAACTTCCTGTTGATTTCAAACGCTATTATCGGCCTTCTTGGTTATCCATTGGTATTCTTGGTAAGAATTGATTCTTCTAAAGATATTGATTCACTTATCGAAAACAGTGACTAATGACAAGGGTGCACCACAATGTATTTGCACCCCTAATTGTACGTGGCCGCTGCAAAGATATGGTTTTGCACCTGCAGAAGGTTGAACTTTACACTGTTAAAATACAGTACTATTACATTGATCTGTAAAATGTGTTTATAAAAGATAACATAACTGCACAAATAATAAAATATCATTATTTTGTTATCACTAATTCATTATAGCTCATAGCCGTGTTACTAGCATAGATTATAGATTAAATTTATTATAATAACACTTCATTTCATGTAAATATTATACTTTAACATAAATATGTTTTTGGGCTGGCAGCAAATATTTTATTTTTTTAACCGATTTTTGCAAAATGAAAGTTTTCGTTGTCAAATTGTCATGGTTACTTATTATCAAATACATATTTATGATTCATAGATTTTTCTTGCAGAGGAAAAATACCAAGTAGCATAGCATGCTATGGTTTATTTATTATATAATGTACTATGTATATACAGATGTTGATACTTGTGTATGTTATATTATTATCAAACACAAAAAGAGTAATCAGAATAAAAATCTCTGAAAAAAAACCCCAGACTAATATTACTCACAACCACATAAAAATAATTGAACAATTGTTTTTTAATAGCTAATTAGTTATACATTATTAATATTTAATTACAAATGTATAGTTAATCATTTTAATAATTAAAAAATCAAGGATGTACCTATTAAAGAAACATTAAATTAATAAACTAATCTATGTTCAAAATTTAAAATATATATTGAATAAAATTTAACATTTATATTTATATTATAATTTTGATATTTAAACAATAATATTTTGTTTTATATTATCTATAAATCTGTAAAAATGAAATTGCCGAAATAAAATATTACGTTTCTATAACATATTGACGATTATGTAAATATAATTGTTATGAGATGGTTTTACAAGTTTTACTTATAGATACAATATTTAAAAGATTATAAAATAAAAAATAAAATTATTATCAGACAGTAGATAATGAATTGGTATACCTATTCTTTTAAAAGAACCATTACCCTACTATTATTATTTGCTGTTTCAAATTGTAATAAAAACAAAACATTATTGTTAATGTTCAAAAATTATTTATTGTATATTATTTTTTTTAATGATAAGTATATATTATTGAAATTAAACTAATTTGAACATGTGGTAATTACACTAATTAGCGTTTAAACAATATTTGTTTAAATTAAACATGTGGCTGTAAGTAATATTGTAGTCCGGGAATTTTTTCTGGGATTGTTAGTTA
Source organism: Nasonovia ribisnigri (assembly GCA_027563435.1). Lineage (NCBI taxonomy): Eukaryota > Metazoa > Arthropoda > Insecta > Hemiptera > Aphididae > Nasonovia > Nasonovia ribisnigri. The sequence goes on along the minus strand of JANEHU010002626.1, from coordinate 19,824 downwards.
GGTGTTTTTTCCAGGAATTCTTATTCTGCAATTTATTTCAAGATATCTAGTACATGCGAGCAAAGCGATAGGCTTTAAATATGACTTAATTTGTTTTAACAATTATTGGACAAATAAAAGTTTTGCACCTGCTGAAATTTAATGAAATTACGCCAATAAATTCTAAAATGTAAGTTGAATTTTTATGTTTTCATTAGGTGCCTTTTCCAGTTGTAACGGTGATACTTGGGCCTCAGAATTGGCAACAGTCCTGGACACAGGCTTACCCATATTGATAACAACTGGTAAACCAGTTCCCAAAGGTAATCTTTAGAGCTATTCAATTTTCTATACAAAATATATTACTTCTATAATCTTATACTGATTAGTGTTTGAAAAAATTGTAGCATTATAATTGTAGAATTTATGGCCCAGGTACAAATGGTGGTGTGTCGGTCATTGGATTGGTTGTCAGTCTATTGGGTGGCGTTGCTGTCGGATTAGCAAATTATGCAATGCTTATTTATACAATTGATGCAGACATGTTAGCCAGAAGTCCTGCACAGTGGCCAATAATAGTAGCTGGAGGTTTTGCTGGGCTAGTTGGCAGTGTTGTTGATTCAGTATTAGGTGCCACTTTACAATACAGTGGTAATTATATATTTTTTCTATTATGTTTAATGATTTTTAAATAAATATGCTGTAGTTTCAAGGAGACATATAATATCACTGAAATAGTTACTCAACATCACTATCGTATAATAGTTACTCAACATCACTATTATATAACTGCAGTGGCACATTTTTGAGTATTTTCTTACTAGAACTTGATGACTTGGCCCAGAACTTGATGACCTAAAAATGTTGAAAAAAAGTTAAAATGCATCAATAGTCAATACTCAATACTATCAAAAAATGACATAAATATTAATTTTTGATTTTGATTAAAAATATCACACAAATATAACACAAAGAACATTTATCTTGCTTAAAATTAAAACTCATTCTTTTTGGTTTTTTTTTTACTTATTATACTGTAAAAAATAGAGGAAGTTAAATTATGTTAGGTTAGGTTAGACAAATAAATGTTTTGTGTCATTAAATTTAAAGTATTATGTTAGACAATTAAGGTATGCATAATATTTTCATATGTACTGCCAGCATTATGTATAATTACAGATCAGACTTAAAACCAAAAAATTTTAAATATGCCTTTAAAAAATAAAAATATGCACAAAAATGGATAAAAAATTTACCTTTCAACCAAGAAATACCGAGAAAAAAATACTAAAAATGCAAATTTAAATTTGACCTATTGAATTTTGCGAGACATTAGTTTTACTTTTAAATCTTAATTTATATGAGGAAATTTGTTTTATTTCGGTTATTTATTTAAAGTTATCTTCTTTTAATACATGTCTTAATAATAATATATTATTATTTTATACATGTGGAAAACATGAATGATTATCAAGTAATATTTTCATTAAGAGGACGCTAAACAGACATTTAGTTGTCTTGTCCATGGTCAGTAAAATCAGTGAAATCGTTCTATGGTAAAATATAGAACAGCCGACCAATATCAACAACTTATACAAACAAATAAACAGAAAACATTCAAATATTATTTTGGCATAAGGTATAATACTATTATATATTTGATTTCATGATATTAAATTTTAATTAAAATATTTAAAAAAAAAATTATCCATCCTTGTATTGCATTTTCAAGCTATTTGGCTGAAAAACAATTTTGACCAACATTTATATGGCCATTCGCCTTAGGATGATTAATACTTCTTTATTGTTCTTAGTAAATCAGCTCCTAGGACCATCCCAACACACAACCTTGCCTCCAGTTTTCCCTATCCGATGCTTGTGTTCTCCAATCTAGACCTCCTAATGCTTCTAAGGTATTTAATATATTATATTATAATATAATTAAATCATAATCATTATTCATTGTAAAGAATATAAGGTACTAGATAAGCTATAAGGTATACTGTTATGATATTCTGTGTAGTCTGTGTTGAGAATTTTCTTGTTATTCTCCATACTAAATAATATTGTTTTGATAAAACAATTTCACTAGTCATTATTAAGCACATTTAAATTTTCAAGTTTTGTCATATATATGTTGGTGAAAATTGTTTTTCTCAGCCAAAAAGCTTGAACTTGTAATATAGGATTCCCTTGTTGGTTTTACCCCCTTTTTTTAAAGCATTTATAAACTTTTTATAAATATCAACAGTTGTGGTACATATGTACAATTTTTATATTATGACATAGTTTTATTTTTACATTGTTTTATTTTATATGTAGTTACAAGATGATATCAATATATGATATTATGCTTATATTTTTTCTATTATGTATATCAATCTAATACTTATATTATGTATCTAAGACTATAGGCCAAAATAATAATAATATATAATTTTATTCTGTTAATCCGTGTATGTAAGTTGTTAACACTGGTCAGGCGTATGTAGACATAGCTTATTTTATTATCCAATTTCCTAACAATTTAAAAATTGTTGATTTTTTAAGCTGATACTTATCTTCTATCTTAACTAGTAAATATTTTCATTATAAATGGTTTTTTAAAGCCTTATTAGCGTAACAACTCAGAATAGTACAGGATTATTCAAAATGTTTATTTGGTTTCAAATGTTTGTATATTTTAAGCTTTTCAATTTTAAAGTAATAATTGATACAATAAATAAAAAAGCATTATTTAAAATTTAGTTTGTGGTAAGTACTTATAAATGTTTCATATGACTTCCCTTTGCTACACAAATAACATTAAATGATAGACATTGATAGTCAAATTCATCCCATTATTGCTCCAGCATATCCATTGTAATTGACTCTGTCAATTTTTTAGCTCCTCTATGGTTGGTGGTAATAGTGGTACGAACACTGTATCAAAACAAATACCAGAAATAAGTAAGTCATGTGGTGTAAGATCAGGTGCCCTAGGACAACGGTCGCCAATCAGTGATCGGTGAGAAAATGTTTGTGGCTATGTGCATTGTGTTATATCGCTGTGTATAAGTATTCAGTTTGAAGAACGGTAAATTAAAATAATTTAATTATTATTTTATAGTTAATGTATTTGTATTTTATTTTTTAATTTGATATAAGATTTTTTGGTGGAACGGTATTTATGGAAAAAAAAAAAGCTGTATGTTCACAATCTCTAAATAAGGACATGAGACTCTAGTATAAAAACTATTTAGCTTCAAGTGGTCCGTAGAATTTTGAATTATGGGTTTAGTGGTCTGTGAGGTCCAAAAATTTGGCGACCGCTGCCTCCTAGGCCATGTGCCAAGCAACCGATGAATCATTTTGAACAACTTTGTACAACTATATAATCATAGGTACTTTATACAATTATAAACCCTCATTGAAGCCTAGGTACTCATAATAATTATTTTAACCGTGTAATATTAATACATATTACGCTGTGTAATATTTTGTATCCAGATGTATTATTTTTGTTTTCAACCAGTTCAGATAGTGAGGCCTGCAGCTTTGTTTAATGACTTGTTTGTGTGTAATACATTTTTAATTTTATTCAGGTTTTAATCGAAAAACAGGAGCAATAGTGGAACACCCTGGCAAAGACATTGTGCACATATCTGGGAGAAGAATATTGGATAATCACAGTGTCAACTTGATATCGAGTGTAATCATGGGAATTGTGACCCCGAAAATTGCGTACTTAGTTTGGCCATAAACATAAAAAAAAATATGGTCACTTGAGACTTTTATTTAATGTGACTATTTATTCCATTCTAATAGCTAGGTCTAAACTTTTGTTGGATTTGTATTTTGTTTTATTTTTGTTAGAGTTGGAGTTAGACTGACTGAAATATTTTGTTGTAAATATTATATTGCAATTTTTATATACATATACTTTTTTTATACATAATTCAATTATTTTTTTTTAGTATTTTTCTTTTTATCTGTAAAATGTATATTTTGTTTGATTGTTAAATTATTGTATAATTATTTTTGTCATTTATTTAATTTGAATTAATGCAAAACATGGTTAAGGTTAACACATACATATCAATCCCTCAAATAAGTTGTTACTTAATTATTACAAAATTGAAAAATATACTCGTATATAATATTACTTGTATTTATTTTCATAGTTATTTATGGATTTCCTTTATTGAGCACCTGATGAGCATACTTGAAAATACCCATGAAAAAAAAATTAAAAATAGTCAAGTACATGGTTGGCTGTTACTAAATAATGTGAACAAAGCACAGTTACACAAATGGATTTGTGTGCTACAGCGTTTGTTTTTATATTTCAAAGTAGTGTTTAAAGTATAAACCAACCTGAGTTATTAGCTGTTGTAAAAATATTGAATTTTCAAAATATAAGTCTTAATAATATGAAGTTCTAACATTAAATTATATTGACTACTATTTCCACCATTTGTTGGTGAGCCCATAATGATTGTAGTCCGTCTGTTAAATTTCAATACATAATATTTTTAGTCTCACAATTCAAACAACGTATGATTTTAAATTATTATAAAAAGTATAATAAGTCTGCTTTTATACAGAAAAAAAAAATGTAAAGTTTTGATTAGAGATCAATGGTAGGCGTAGAATTTGTGTTGCATTACTCTCTCTCTCTCTCTCTCTGCTCGTCTAAAATCTAAACATTTTTAAATACAGTGTTAGCTTCAATATTCTGTTAGATTAAAATGAAGGGTGACAACATTTGTGAATAGCATGTATCGCAGCGGCACAAGTTTTTAAAATGTGGTCACGCAATTTCAAACTTCGTAGCCTCTATAATTATTTAATATAGAGGTACCCAGCTAATGTACGGTCACTCATAATACGAACGATGTAAATAAAATGTTTTTTTTTCATAAAAGAGGTGTGGGCAATGGCCCGACCAAGACATGGACTTTGACGCCCCACTAATGGATGTTTCGCGATACTTTTTCAAAAACAATACACTAATAAGTGCTTATTACTTTTTGAAATAAATAATAATGAAAGTCTGTCGTCGAGAGCATTCTCTGTAGAACCCCTTCAAACAAAGGTCTACGATGTAATCATAATATTATATAGTCTATGTCTCTATTTTAAGTGGCCGTCCTGAGTAAAACGTCTACAACGCTCAATAGATGACGTCATGCGTCGTATCGGCGGCTGGCCGTAACCATGCCCATCGTTCATCCGACGTGGCCCGCGCGTCGTAATCCCGGGAGAGGTACACTAAGATTTCTATATAATAATAATTAATAAGGTAAGAAGTATAGTGTAGAAGTAAGAAGTGTGTGGAGGTACATTATTATAATATCACGGACGGTCGTCCAGAACGTTTCACGACAGTTGACCGTCGCTTAAATTGTCGCCAATGTATTTCTTACGTACTAGCGTTGTACAATTATTGTATAATTTAATCAATGGTACTAGCGCGCGGTACGTACGTCCGTGAAGTTGGCGCCCCCACTTTCAGATATCGACTTCAAACCAGTGCCAATATTTTGCAACTGATTTGCAACAATTTGCAACACCGGTTTTGAAATTTGCAACTTCGCCCATTGTCCGGGAAATCCGATTTCCCGATGGGGGTGCCAATTTCACGCAGCACCCCCACTTTGAGATATCGAATTCAAACCAGTGCCTATATTTTGCAACTGATTTGCAACAATTTGCAACACCGGTTTCGAAATTTGCAACTTCCCCATTCTCCGGAAAACTCGATTTTCCAATGGTACTACTATCAATTATCATGGCCATTTTTTTAAAATTATTTTTATATTTATTAACGTTATAAATAATTAATAAATAACACCTAATTCAAAAATAATTTATAGTAGGTACTTATTTAGGTATAAAATATAATATAATTCATAAAAGTTATAAAAAAAAATTAATAGCACTGAGGGATTTAAATTATAATTATAAATTTAATTATAACTTTCCGAATTCCGTTTATTATTATTTAGTAGGTACTTATAGGTACACAATTAAGTTTTTTAAGTTTTTAGAAAAAAATATCTGATTTTCAACATATTATGGTACATTGACAAGTTTTATAATCTTTATAATATTATAATTATAAAAAACTATATAACAAATGTGACTTGATTTTAATAATTAACCTAGGTACTGTATTATTAATAAATAATAGAATAAAAATTACTTATATCAATATAGATAATAAAAAAAATATGACCTGTGTATTTGATTTGGTGCTAAAATTACTTAAAAGATCGAGCCAACGCGTATAGGTCATAAGAATATTGTTGAACATTTTACTGCAGGCCTCATTTTACTGCACTATTCCATATTTGACCCACGCATAACAACAAAAAAAGAAATAAGAATAAAAATAAGTAATGTCCAAATACTAAAAAAATAAAAAAAAATATGTATGATTTATTAATAATTGAATTACCACAGTATGCAAATATGCAATCCCCAAAATTTTAATTATATTAGAAAAATCTTAAGACACAAAAAAAAAATAAAAGTAAAATATAAGTAGTAAAAAAATTTAAAAAGAAATATAAAATTTATAAATACTTAGATTATCACAATAATCACATTTTTACTTAATGATTCATAAAAAAAAACACCATTAAGCTGTTCATAAAATACGGAACTCTTTGATATGAAAAGTTGCATTATATTACATCCGTGGAAACATCGTATTGACGTACCTACCTAATACAATATCTATTTGATTATTATCCATGGCAATTGTCAAATTCGATGCGGAAGACACAGTCCATTATAAATTCTAAAATTTGAATAACCAAAACTGACATGAACAAAAAATATACTGCGTTTCGTATGGTTTTATTTTTCACAAATCACAATATTTTCAGATATGTATCTGGAGCGTTTCCAGAGCAACGTCGCAGAGGACACACGACTGCACACTTCACGGATTCCGCCGATGAAAGAGTCGATGTTTAAAGTAAGTTTTTATTATATTTATTGGGGGCTCAAATTTACTTTTTAGAGTTAAAATAAATATTTAACGTCACTAAAGATGTGCTATCCAAGTGTTGGTAGACGAATATTTTAGTTCCGAATTCGAAATGAATAAAATACGCGTGATCGAATCATACAAACGCCGTCGTCGTTTTACCAGTCCCGGGTCGTAGAATATTATTATAATTAATTGGTACATACCAATAGGCTACGGGTACTTGAAGTATACATATACATTTTGCTTTAATTTATAGAAATACATGTTTAACTTATGTAGGGGTCGGATTTATATTCTTTTAAAATTCTTAAAATATGAAGTTTTTATGTCGTTTAAAATAGGCAATACATTCTCGTTATAAGTTATAAGTTATAGATTTAATTATAATATAAATAACTAGCTGACCCCGTGCACCTCGTTGCCCATTAAAAATACCTACTCAATATGTATTTTAGTGATTTTATTAATCTCTAAACCTTTTTTAACCTAAATTTGTTAAAAAATTAAAAAAGCAAAAAAGCATTTTTAATGGTTCTTTAATGGTTTATGCTTGCCATCCAGATTAAAATGTGTGCATGTGGCAATCCTCGTTTTTGCCATTCGATGGAATACATCCAACAGCGTGTCTCTCCAAAAACCTGATGCTTAACAATGAAATCCGTAAAAGATCTCAACTTTTGTTTGAACACTCGTGCGGTAATATCATGACGATCCGAAGGAGATTGGCAAGGCCTCCTTGAGCGGGCCCGGGACTGCCGTTCTCGGTTGGTCCTCAATCTGGCTTCTCTTTGCCCGTCTGTTTCCGCGGCTCGTGTTTCCCGCTTCTTGAGTGCTTGAACTGCGGGACTATTTATCGATCGTTTGTTGTTGGGCATAAAAAATTAACTTTTAATAGTTGCAATTCTTATAATAGTTGCAATTGAATTCAGTTATATTGAAATAAATAATAATAATTATTATGAAATCTTGGTAACCTTAGTAACCATGGCAACCTTGGTAACCATGGTAATATGGACACACACACACACATACATTCATTTTTATATATATAAATAATAAATATAAAAATAATATATAAAAAAAAATGTTCACGGTCAACTGTCTATCTTGATGTGTGCGCACTTAAAAAATATACATCTATACTTGTTTAGTCGTGTAGGTACATATCAAAATAATGTAATACATACACGAATGCGTTACCTATATTTTTTTTCTAAGAAACATTAAATATTATTTTTTTGTTTATATAGTTAAGGTACATTTCAAAACTCTAATTGTAATCAGATTTATTTTTATTTTCTTAAATACAGTGTTTAAAAAAATAATTTATAAATATATACCTATAATCATTGAAAAAAATAAATACACCTAGGTACTATAATTAGTAATAGGAATAAATCCACGTATAAACTATTAAAATACAAACAAACAAACGAAAAACGATTCTGAGCGAAGTATTCAAAAAATAATATTGTGATACCTACCTAATTTATTTAACGACTATAGGCATTTGTACAGTATACCTTTAACAATAGGTTAAATTCATTTTCCAAAAAATTAAATTTTAAAATGTCATTGTGTACATATATAAATTATAATAATATAGTCTAAAAGTTTCATATATCTACGAATAATATTTTTTAAATTTCAACAAAATAACTTTTTTATTTCTCATATTTATTTTATTTGTATAATTTGTATAAAATATATTTAAAATAAGCACAATAGATGGAAGGATATATTATTATACGTCACGGTTGGCTTGATTGAAGAAGCTATTCAGAAATAGCACTTCATGATCAAAATAACTAAAATTGTTATTCTTGGTTTAAATAATTACATCTTATACATTTTTAACTACTTAGTAATTCGTAAATTTTTTATTTGATAAATTTTGTTCAAAATGGAAATTTAAATACTTATAAAAAAAATCGTGCCTCCGGATATTTATTATTTCTCCACTGTTATTATAACTAATTATGAGGAACCTTGTATTATATTTTTATATCTTAGGTAAACAAAGAAAATTTTGTATGAATATCTGACTACAAAATATAATGTGAATGTCGTAATAATGATGAGTTTTGTAAAAATTTGTACTTTAAATGTCTATAAAAAAAAATCGTTCCTATGAATTTTTAATATTTTTCAACTGCTACTATATTATTAACTTATGAGGAACTTTGTATTAATTTTAAGTTTTTTGACCCAGCGACTGCAAATTTATTGACATTTATTGAATAATAAATAAAAAAAAAATTTAAAAATTGAAACGTCTATAAATCACTCAAGACGAGTCGAAATATTTGGAAATTTTATCATGTATAAAAAATGATAATTTAAACGTTTGAAGGAAATTTTAAATATCTACAGTTAATAGTTTTAGAATTGTTATAATAGTGGGTGATTATCCTATGTCTAACTTAAACCACTTGCACACAATTGACTTTCAGGTAGTATATTCTGACGTATATTTTTGTTTTGTTGAATGATGAAAAACTTAACGTATAAAAATATCAAATCTTAGATATAGATTAAATTTTTTTATGAATTTCTTACTCTAAATAATTTGCCAATTTTAGTGTTATTATTGATGAATTTAGTCAAAATGTTGACTTCAGACGGTCATAAAAAAATATTGTGGACTTACGCTTAACATTATATTAATTTTCAGTAATATCAACTGTATAAATAGCTAGTATATAAACATTCTGTGAAAATTTCGTCTATATTCGGTATTTTTTTTAAAATGACACTTAAACCTAACCATTTTTTCAAAAACGGATTTTGCGTAAAAATCTCAGTTTTTCCTTAATTTTCTGTTGGTTTTTCTGGACAGTTTTTTACTTTTGACCCCCCAAAGTACCTTATGAAGACCTTGACATATTTACTGTCCCAAATAATGACAACAGATACTAAAAAAATAAATTAAAAATTAAAAAAAAAACAAGTTATATTGCAATATCAATCTAAATAACAAACTAACACATAATATAATAGTTATGTAGGTATATGATACAAATTAAACATTATGCATCAATATATAATATGTTTAACGTGTAGGTTATAAGAATATTGTTGAACAGTTTACTGCAATAAGCTGCGTATTATTTCAGAGATGGTATTCGTCACTGAAAATTTGCCAACTAGGAATAATAATGTATTATCATAAGCAGACTGAAATGTGTAATGTTGCAGTGTTTCGAAGACTAAGTTGTAGATCAGATTTTGATTCGGACACGGGGTATGTACTTTTTTTTTTTTTCAATAGTTTTCTTTTTTATTAGGTATTGTTAATTGATAAGGGTGTGTATTGCCCGCCACTTTTTAAATTTTTCTTATTGTAACTACTGGTATAACACTATTCCGGCTATCAATAAAGTCGTGATAAAAATTATGAAATTAGTTAGGTATGATACTTTTTTAATTTATTCTTTTGAGTGAATAGGAAGTGAGAGAGGTTGTGAGGTAGGTTGAGAGAGATTGTGAGAGAGGTTTTAATAGAGGTTGTGAGAGAGTTTGTGAGGGAGGTTAAGAGAGAGGCTGTGAGAGAGATTGTGAGAGAGATTGTGAGAGAGATTGTGATAGAGGTTGTGATAGAGGTTGTGAGAGAGGCTGTGAGAGAGGTTGTGAGAGAGTTTGTGAGAGAAGTAGTGAAAGAAATAGTGAGACAGGTTCAGAGAGAGGCTGTGAGAGAGATTGTGATAGAGGTTGTGAGCGAGGCTGTGAGAGAGGTTGTGAGAGAGATTGTGAGAGATGTTTTGAGAGAGGCTGTGAGAGAGGTTGTAACAGAGGTTGTGAGAAAGATTGTGAGGGGGGTGAGAAGAAAGAATAATATTTAAACAATATCTTTCGTTGTTATGTTTACAATATCGAATACATATTTAGTTAGTAGGAAAATATCATTGCAAACCTCACGACTAGTGGTGATGGTCGTCAGTCATCACTATAGCTTCAACTAACCATAGGTTTACCTAACTTACCTTCTTATGAGATAGAATAAAAAGATCGGTTGCCGGTTGGGATGTCAGCTCACTATTCCATATTTGACCCACGCACAACAACAAAAAAAAATAATAAGTTATATCTAGGTTCTAAAAAAAAAAAAAAAAACAATTTAACAAATATATTAATATTTGAAGTAATACAATATGCAAAATATGAACTATAAAAAAAAATTCTTAAAGACAATATAAAAATTTACACACAAAAAAAAAAAAAAAATTAAAATTAAAATATAGGTAGAAAAAAAATATATAAAAAATGTTTATGATTTATTTATACCTAAATTATCACAATTTGTAAAATATTCAATAAAAAAAAGTCATCAAATTCAAAGAAAAATCCAGACAAAAATAAAAATAATAATAAGTAAAATAAAGGTAGTAAAAAAATTTAAAAAAAAAGGTTTATGATTTATTAATTTTTAAATTATTACAATAAGCAAAATATGCAATTCAAAAATATTTCATTATATTCTTAGAAAAAGCAAATTTATAAAAATTAAAATAAAGGTATAAAAAAATATAAAAAAATGTATGATTTATTTATACCTAAATTTTCAAAATATGCCATATATTTAATTGAAAAAAAATGTATAAAAATCTAACAAAATTCCAGACAAAAAAAAAAATAATAAATAAAATATAAGCAGTAAAAAAATTTTTATGATTTATTAACACCTTAATTATCACAAAATGTAAAATATTCAATTAAAAAAAAATTATAAAGTAGAAAAAAAATTAATAGAAATTAATATAGATAGAACAAAAATTTTAAAAAAAAAGTTTTTGATTTATTGATACTTAAAGTATCACAATATAAGCAAAATATGCAATTAAAAAATATTTAATCAAATTCTAAGAAAAAACAAGACAAAAAAAAAATTAATAAAAATTTAAATGTAGATAGAAAACAATTTTAAAAAAAGTTTATGATTTATTTATTTTTTAACTATCACAATAAGCAAAATATGCAATTCAAAAATATTTCGTTATGTTCTTAGAAAAAACAAAAAAAAAAATAAAAATATAAGTATAAAAAAATATAAAAAAAATGTATGATTTATTAATACATTATATATCACAATATATTAAATATTCAATTAAAAAAAAAAGTCATCAAATTGAAAGAAAAATCCAGGCAAAAATGAAAATGATAAGTAAAATATAAGTAGTAAAAAATTTTAAAAATAAGTTTATGAATTATTAATATTACTTAAATTATCACAATATAAGCAAGATATGCAAATCAAAAATATTTCATTATATTCTTAGAAAAAACCACACAAAAAAAAAAATTAATAAAAAATAAAAAAATGTAGGATTTATTAATATTGAAGTATAAACATATGCAAAATGTCCAATACAAAAAAAAAATTAGTAAAAATTATTAGAGAAAATTAAAGTCACACAAAAAGAAAATAAGTAATAATAAGCAATGTCTAGGAAATAAAAAATGAAAAAAAAATGTATGAACTATAAATACTTGAGGTATAACAATATCCAATGTATGCAATACAAAAAAAATTCTCAAAATTAAAAGAAACAAAATCTGTCATGTCTAGGCACTAAAAATAATAAAAAAAAATTTATGAATTATTAATATTGATGTATATACATATGCAAAATATGAAAAATAAACACTACAAAAAAACAAATTTAAAAATAAAACTCTATCTCAGCTCTGGAAAAAAAATAATTCACCAGTGAAAGGGTTAAATATTAAAGTTGTACAATAGGTACAATCTCTTATTAAAAGTGTAAGGACACTAATCCAGTGACAGTTCTGGCGTACAGTACTGTGCATTATTAGTCGAAAAAATGAAAATAGTTGAGGGTGGCTATTACAAGTTTTGGCATGCTAAGCCTCCCTAAGCCACCCTCTAGTTGCGCGTGGGTCAGCGAGAGAAATAAGTGGTGCGCTAAAAATCAGACATCCTATTAAGTGTCATCGAGTTGATGAAGCTGTTGATTGTTGACATTTAACATTAACTGTGGTCGATATGATTGGAAATAAAAGTAATTACTCATAAGTAATGATGATAAGTAGTGGAAACCGGGGTACAATGAGACGCATATTGGTAACAGTGTTGTAATAATAGTGGTCTTCCAAAAAAATTTTGACATATAGTTCAAACATTAAAACCAACTTTATAAAAAATTAATTTATAAAAAAATATATTACTTAAATTATTATTATTATTATGAATTATATAAAACCATGAACTATGGAACTATTTTAGTGTGCTCCATGTCTCAGTGTAGACAATATAGGTAATTCTATATTTTTAGCTTCATAATTTCTATTAAACTATTAGGAAAAAGTATTAAGTACCGTATAATTGCAAAATTTGAGCTTTTACTTATCTTTATAAAAAATTATCATAGATGCCTAGGTACCATTATTTCACATAAAATAGGTTACATTATATAATAGGTACATTTGGAGTTTAATTTAACTAATATATTCTAGTTTTGATAAGCTGAGTGTAACTAAAACTCAGCAAGTTGACACTAATATTCTAAAGAAATTAAATTAAAACAACTATTTGTAGTATTAGGTACACTTGATCCATATCTATAATATTGGTGAGAAGTACCTACTATCTGGAGTGATGGTGAATTTTCTCGAGAAGCAATAGTCTCATAAGGTGATAGATGTTTAATTAAAGTAATTGACTTATTTAAGTTGATGAACAATATTATGTTACTGTATAGTTCACTGCACTGCAGTCTCTCTATCAAATTGTACCGCGCGTTTGCAAAATATTAATCTTTAGTACCTAAATTGATTGAGTATTTAACATTTATCGAAAAGAGACCGGATAGGTCGCTTTACTAGGTAGAGCCGTCGAGTGACAGTCGTCTATAAAAAAAAATATAGTGGTGCGGGGCCACGCTCGAAACGATAAAACGCTCTGAGTGTACGTATCGGCCGGTGTTGCTAACTCTCGGATGGGTGACCACCCGGGATTTTTAGCAACAAATCCTTGCCACACATACACACACTTCTTTTAACCAACCATAAAAACAACCTATCAGAAAAAAAAAAGCTTATGGCTATAATTCAAAAACGATAGGTAAATATATCATATTGTATAAAATAGTATGATTGTGTTAGTCACAATCTTGTGCAAATGATATCGTCTTCTGTTTTCCCTAAGTGTACAAAATGCTGAAAATCAATGAAATCAGAAATATTGTTAGAAAAGAGAGACTGTCGTGACTATATTTATAATTTTGTCTTAAATATTATAATTATTCTGTGGAGAATCTTGGTTTTTAATATCAAAGTATGGGGCAGAGCTGCGTGTCCAACACTGTGTGGCCAAAAAAACCACACTCCAGACAGTTCTTCAATAAGTCCAAAATGAAATTATTTAAATACGTTATAAAGTTGCTCCAAATCTCAAAACTTTCCTAGTATTTTAAAAACCATATGAAGCTAAAAAAAAAATTATTAAAAATTTTGCTTAAAAAAATTATTTTCACCTGCATGTGTTATCTCCAAGTGTGTCTTACACATGAAAAAATATAACACATTCATTCAGCAGTTATCATTGAAATTGTTAGCGTTTTAAATAATAATAATATCTACAATATTAAAAGTTATATGATCTTCTGAGGAACCGTATTACAATGGTTAAACTAAGGTTAAACCGTGGAATTCGGCCGGTAAAATCAGTGGGTAAAGAGTAACCGAGGTTCAAACTAGATTGTAAAACGGGCCCTAAAATTGATACCCGCTTGTAAATAAAAATTATTAGTACTTACCTATTACCATTACAATATACATCCAATCATACTTTCAAGTTGTGATCACAGTTATTGTTTCAACCTTAGATCATATACTATAAATGGGCCCTTATCCCGGTAATCTGTAGCACATATAAGTTGACAATGGTCTCTGACTAAGATACATGTGCGAAGAGAAATCACACATATTTATCTATGTATGATATAGATCAATAAAAATGTCAGAGACTCGTAGCTTATATGTGCTACAAATTGTGTACAAGGGTAAACTGGGCATGGTATATGATCTAAGGTGCACCAAGGAGTCAATAATCAACGGATCAACTCGATAATGAAACACTTAAGTTCGGCAACCCACTAAGGATCTTTTTATTCAAAGTGTCTTAAAAAGTCAAAGGAAGGTTAGTTAAGTAAACCTATAGCGAGTTGAAGCTATGGTGATGGTAGACAACTGTTATCATTGGTCATGAGCTATGCATTGATATTTTTCAACTAACTATCAGAGTATTCGATACTGTAAACATATGAATGAAAGAAAATATTTAAATATTATTCTTAAAGTGAGTTGAGGTTAGGTACGGGTAGGGTAAGATATCATAACCTAACTATTTATAATAATATTTAACCACGTCCTTAATGACGGCCGGTTTGCGTTATACCAGTATAATCAAAAACTTTAAATACAGCCTTATATACCAACCTAGCACCATATATTGATTTCTAAACATTATTTCTTGCTCCTTAAAAAGTAATTGCCTGCGGGCTCTCACATTCCTCTTCGAAATTTATTTTTATGAATTTAAATCATTTTGATATTTCTAAACTAAATTTTTTAAACATTAACAACCTAAACCTATATTAATTTTTTTGTTGCTCCTTAAAAAGAATTTGCCTGCGGGCTCCAACGTTCCCCTTCAAAATTTTTCTAAATCAATTTTAATAATTTAGATATTTCTAAACCAAATATTTTAAACATTAACAACCTATGGCTATATTAATTTTTTTCTAAATTTTTTTTCTTACTCTTTAAAAAGTATTTGCTTGCGGGCTCCAACGTTCCCCTCCAAAATTTTTCTAAATCAATTTTAATAATTTTGATATTTCTAAACCAAATTTTTTAAACATTAACAACTTAAAGCTATATCAATTTTTTTCTTGCTCCTTAAAAAGTCTTTGCCCGCGGGCTCCCACGTTTCTCTTCAAAATTTTTGTAAATCAATTTAAATAATTTAGATATTTCTAAACCAAATATTTTAAACATTAGCAACCTATGGCTATATTAATTTTTTTCTTAATTTTTTTTCTTACTCTTAAAAAAGTAATTGCCTGCGGGCTCTCACATTCCTCTTCGAAATTTATTTTTATGAATTTAAATCATTTTGATATTTCTAAACTAAATTTTTTAAACATTAACAACTTAAAGCTATATCAATTTTTTTCTTGCTCCTTAAAAAGTATTTGCCTGCGGGTTCTAACGTTCCCCTTCAAAATTTTTGTAAATCAATTTAAAACATTTAGATATTTCCAAACTAAATTTTTTTAACATTAACAACCTAAAGCTATATCAATTTTTTTCTTGCTCCTTAAAAAGTCTTTGCCCGCGGGCTCCCACGTTTCTCTTCAAAATTTTTGTAAATCAATTTAAATAATTTAGATATTTCTAAACCAAATATTTTAAACATTAGCAACCTATGGCTATATTAATTTTTTTCTTAATTTTTTTTCTTACTCTTAAAAAAGTATTTGCCTGCGGGCTCCCACGTTCCTCTGTCAATTTTTTTTTATTTATTTTAAAACCTTAGATATTATTAAATCAAATTTTTAAACATTATCAACCTAAAGCTATATCAATTTTTTTCTTGCTCCTTAAAAAGTATTTTCCTGCGGGTTCTAACGTTCCCCTTCAAAATTTTTGTACATCAATTTGAATAATTTAGATATTTCTAAACCAAATAATTTAAACATAAACAACTTATGGCTATATTAATTTTTTTCTGCATTTTTTTTCTTACTCTTTAAAAAGTATTTGCCTGCGGGCTCCCATGTTCCTCTGTCAATTTTTTTTTATTTATTTTAAAACCTTAGATATTATTAAATCAAATTTTTAAACATTATCAACCTAAAGCTATATTATTTTTTATATTGCTCCTTAATATGTATTTTCCTGCGGTCTCCAATGTTCCCCTTCAAAATTTTTCTAAATCAATTTTAATAATTTTGATTTTTCTAAACCTAATTTTTTAAACATTATCAACCTAAAGCTATATCAATTTTTTTCTTGCTCCTTAAAAGTATTTGCCTGCGGGCTCCCATGTTCCTCTGTCAATTTTTTTTTATTTATTTTAAAACCTTAGATATCTAAGCTAAATGTTTTAAACATTATCAACCTAAAGCTATATTATTTTTTATATTGCTCCTTAATATGTATTTTCCTGCGGTCTCCAACGTTCCACTTCTAAATTTTTGTAAATCAATTTAAAACATTTTGATATTTCCAAACTAAATTTTTTAAACATTAACAACCTCAAGCTATATCAATTTTTTTCTTGCTCCTTAAAAAGTATTCGCCTGCGGGCTCCCACGTTCCTCTGTCAATTTTTTTTTAAAAATTTAAAATCTGTAGATATTTCCAAACCAAATTTTATAAAAATTAACAACCTAAGGCTATTTTAATTTTTTTTTTACTCTTTAAAAAGTACTTGCCTGCGGGCTCCAACGTTCCCCTTCAAAATTTTTCTAAATCAATTTTAATAATTTTGATATTTCTAAACCAAATTTTTTAAACATTATCAACCTAAAGCTATATCAATTGTTTTCTAAATTTTTTTTCTTGCTCCTTAAAAAGTATTCGCCTGCGGGCTCCCACGTTCCTCAGTCAATTTTTTTTTATGAATTTAAAATCTGTAGATATTTCTAAACCAAATATTTTAAACATTAACAACCTATGGCTATATTAATTTTTTTCAGCATTTTTTTTTTACTATTTTTCTAAGGTTTAATATCTCTTCAAAATTTTTGTAAATCAATTTAAATAATTTAGATATTTCTAAACCAAATAATTTAAACATAAACAACTTATGGCTATATTAATTTTTTTCTGCATTTTTTTTCTTACTCTTTAAAAAGTATTTGCCTGCGGGCTCCCATGTTCCTCTGTCAATTTTTTTTTATTTATTTTAAAACCTTAGATATTATTAAATCAAATTTTTAAACATTATCAACCTAAAGCTATATTATTTTTTATATTGCTCCTTAATATGTATTTTCCTGCGGTCTCCAACGTTCCACTTCTAAATTTTTGTAAATCAATTTAAAACATTTTGATATTTCCAAACTAAATTTTTTAAACATTAACAACCTCAAGCTATATCAATTTTTTTCTTGCTCCTTAAAAAGTATTCGCCTGCGAGCTCCCACGTTCCTCTGTCTATTTTTTTTTATGAATTTAAAATCTGTAGATATTTCTAAACTAAATTTTTTAAACATTATCAACTTAATGCTATATCAATTTTTTTCTTGCTCCTTAAAAGTATTTGCCTGCGGGCTCCCACGTTTCTCTTCAAAATTTTTGTAAATCAATTTAAATAATTTAGATATTTCTAAACCAAATATTTTAAACATTAGCAACCTATGGCTATATTAATTTTTTTCTTAATTTTTTTTCTTACTCTTAAAAAAGTATTTGCCTGCGGGCTCCCACGTTCCTCTGTCAATTTTTTTTTATGAATTTAAAATCTCTAGATATTTCTAAACTAAATTTTTTAAACATTAACAACCTAAAGCTATATCAATTTTTTTCTTGCTCCTTAAAAAGTATTTGCCTGCGGGTTCTAACGTTCCCCTTCAAAATTTTTGTAAATCAATTTGAATAATTTAGATATTTCTAAACCAAATAATTTAAACATAAACAACCTATGGCTATATTAATTTTTTTCTGCATTTTTTTTCTTGCTCCTTAAAAAGTATTTGCCTGCGGGCTCCCACGTTCCTCTGTCAATTTTTTTTTATGAATCTAAAATCTCTAGATATTTCTAAGCTAAATGTTTTAAACATTATCAACTTAATGCTATATCAATTTTTTTCTTGCTCCTTAAAAGTATTTGCCTGCGGGCTCCCACGTTTCCCTTCAAAAATTTTTTTTCTAATTTTAAATATTAATGATTTACTTATATACATTTCGTTTGAACATAAACATCTTGGTGCCATATTAATTTTTTTCTTGCTCCTTAAAAAGTATTTGCCTGCGGGTTCTAACGTTCCCCTTCAAAATTTTTGTAAATCAATTTAAAACATTTTGATATTTCCAAACTTAATTTTTTTAACATTAACAACCTAAAGCTATATCAATTTTTTTCTTGCTCCTTAAAAAGTCTTTGCTCGCGGGCTCCCACGTTTCTCTTCAAAATTTTTGTAAATCAATTTAAATAATTTAGATATTTCTAAACCAAATATTTTAAACATTAGCAACCTATGGCTATATTAATTTTTTTCTTAATTTTTCTGATTTGTGATGAATTCAGGCCCTTACGTCCTCTGTCAATTTTTATTTTATTTTAAACCTTAGATATTAAATCACTTTAACATCAACTCCAGTTATCAATTTTTCTAGCCTAAGTATTTGCCTGCGGGTTCTAACGTTCCCCTTCAAAATTTTTGTAAATCAATTTGAATAATTTAGATATTTTGGGAGCCCGCAGGCAAATACTTTTTAAAGAGTAAGAAAAAAAATGCAGAAAAAAATTAATATAGCCATAGGTTGTTTATGTTTAAATAATTTGGTTTAGAAATATCTAAATTATTCAAATTGATTTACAAAAATTTTGAAGGGGAACGTTAGAAACCGCAGGCAAATACTTTTTAAGGAGCAAGAAAAAAATTGATATAGCTTTAGGTTGATAATGTTTAAAAAATTTGGTTTAGAAATATCAAAATTATTAAAATTGATTTAGAAAAATTTTGAAGGGGAACGTTGGAGCCCGCAGGCAAATTCTTTTTAAGGAGCAACAAAAAAATTAATATACGTTTAGGTTGTTAATGTTTAAAAAATTTAGTTTAGAAATATCTACAGATTTTAAATTCATATAAAAAAATTGTCAGAGGAACGTG
>JANEHU010002625.1:0-15528 GCA_027563435.1 Nasonovia ribisnigri | reverse complement strand
GGGGATGAGACCAGCCGAAATCCAAGGTTTTAATTTAAAACTTTTGTTGGCATTAAAGTTATGTTAGAACTCATTGGAAGTTAAATTGATAAATTGATTAATTTTATCATTAAAAGATCAACTGACTTTGTGACATTTTTTACTTTTAAATAGGGAACTCCAACTATCTATTTATATTAATACATTTTCTGATAATTCATCCCTATTAATATTTAAATTAAGAAGAATATACAATTTGACATTTCTATAAGAAACAATTTTATAAACAGATTATCTATAAATATTTTTGATGAATTTTGTATTTTAGTATAGAGATTACATGCAGAATAAAATCCATTTTTTGCTTATATATTTCAGTATTTTATGGATTGACAATTATTTCTTAATATGTCTATATTAATATCATCACAGATTATATTTTAGATCAAAATGTGTTAAAGATTTCAGATTCCTTTTTTTTAAAAACATGATAAAATTTAAAATTTAAATTTATAAAAAATTATAAAAATAAATAGTAAATACGAACCTTTAAAGTTAAGTCACCCACACATGTGTACATTAATGTTGTACCTTGCCATGACGTAGATGCCTAATCTAAAAATATCTACGCAATAATAATGCAGTACCTATATAGGTATATCCATTGAAGTACCTGCTTACTGAAATTGTTGAATGCACATACACTCTAAGTCAAAACTCGTATTCACATACTACAGTACTTTACACATGTTAATAAATAATAATAACCGCACAAAATATAAACGTTGTACCTATATACACACACATCCAGTGTTCGGAACGTTCACGTTCACGTTCCTGTTTTTTTTTTCAAACGAACACGTTCTTTTAAAAAATGAACGCGTTTAAATTTTTTTTATGAATCATTTACCTGCTGTTAAAGCTCAGTCAAAGAGAGAGCGGGCTGCCATGGTGTACGGGTACGCGCAGAGCCGGATTAAGAGGGGGGCTAAGCGGGCTATAGCCCAGGGCCCCCCAAAAAAATAATATGGGCTTGCAGCTTTTCTACAGTTATAGATATATAATTATAAAAATATGATTTTAACAATATTTATTCAAAGATTCAATCATATTAATCATTTGAAATAATTGTCTGTGACAACCTGCATGTTATTGAATTAGATAGGTACAACACGCAATATACTAGCTGTGTTATTTCGTTTTATTTTATCGCTTCAGATAAGAGGTAATAAACTTTAAATTACAGTCGTTTAATAGCTATGTCAAACTAGATGGTGTTGTCATTTTGAATCTGTGAGAGCATTATTTATTGATTATGATAATATTCTTAATTGTTTGGAAAACATGAATAATGATAATGAAAAAAGGGGGTCAAGTGGATGTCGCTCTGCTGTACAGTAGGTTACAAGTAGATCACTGTATAATGGATGGTATTAAATTTGAATTCAATGATATAATATCATTGTATACGAAAAATATATTGATATTGTTATCTTACAGACTGCTAAGTTGAATTAATATTATTCATATTATTTAATTATTAACCTTAAATTATCAGTGATACTAGAAAAATATTTTAATATATACTTTTACTCGTTAAAATTGATTTTAATATGTAATTTCGTCCAAATTTAAACTTAAAATGTCTGTAAAAAATAACTGTGTTTATATATTTTTTAAATTTTTTTTTTACAGTGTGTGCTATGTATTAGAATCTTTGTTTTAAATTTTCAATCCTTAGTTATAAAAACTGACCATTTTATAATTGTTATTACAATAATTTATAATTTTCGAGATTTTGATGAATTTGGTTAAAATTCGAACTATAATGCTTTATAAAAAAAAATGTATTTTTAATATTTTTCAACTGATATTGTATTAATATATCAGGAGCCTTGTATTAAATTTTCATTATTTTTGGCCCACCAAATAAAATTTTATTGACAATTATAAAAAAAAAAACTAAAAAAATTGAATGGTGTATAGAAATAGCTTATATAAACATTCAGTGAAATTTGCATGCATCTACAGTTATTTGTTTTTGAATTGCAACAAAATAAGAAAATCGCTACATGAGAAATCGAGTGAATATCTAATCTTGTACAAATTTGAACTTAAAATGCTCATAAAAATTTATTTTGACTCGCTTATAAACATTTTTCTATTGATAAAATTAGGCAAACTTAAGAGGAATCTTGTATTACATTTGTAAACCTCAGATTTAAAAAGAAAATTTTTATGAATTTCTAACTCAAAATAAATTGCACATTTTCGTCATTTTTACGTATTTTGTCAAAATTTGAACTTTGATTACCTATAAATAAAAATTGTGACTACAGATTTTTAATATTTTTCATCTGCTTTTGAAACTATATATTAGAAGCCTACTACTAAAAATTCCCGTTTTTCCCATAATTTTTCATTTGTTTTTCCAGGCGCTCTTGAAAACTACTGGGAAATTTTGACTTTTGACCCCCCAAAGTACCAACTAGATTCACTTTCCCATCAGAAAAGGTACTATTGAAGAAAATCGAAGCATTTTTTCTGTCCTAAAACGTGATGACAGACACAAAAATAAAAAAAAAATAAAAAAAAAAACACACATCATTGTAAAACCAATACATTCATCGCTCCGCTCAGAATCTAAAAAAAACACATCAATGTAAAATCAATACATTCATTGCTCCGCTCAGAATCTAAAAATCTGATGTAAGAAGAGATGCAAAATCAATAATGAAAAAATTTCTTAAATTTGAGACGGCTTTTATATGTGTCTTGTGGAAAACTATTTTAGAAAGATTTAATAAAGTTAGTGAAAAGTTACAAAAACCTGGGTTAGATTTATTGTCTGATTGTGACCTAATTCGTTCTTTACGACAATTTATATTTCATGAAAGAAATAACTATGAAAAGTATGATCATTTGACTCAGACTGTAAGTACAAAAATTATAGAAAACTATGAAGACGTTGGTAAAAGAAAACAAAAACGATGTGAAAATCAAACTATTTTATGTGGGAAAAAAAAATTTGAAGTCGATACTTTCTTTGTTATTATAGATAAATTGATTTCTGAACTTGACAGACGATTAAATTCTTATAATATTTTTCTTTCTCAATTCAAATTTTTAGTTAACTTTAAAACTGACAGTGACCCAGACTTTGATTCATTAAATAACTGTATTCAGTTTTACCATAATGATCTCGATGATAACTTGAAAACAGAAATATCACATTTATATCATTATATCTGTAATTCTGTTTGACTGAGCCTTTAATATAAAAGTCTATACAGTTTATTTATAGTATAAACATACCTATACAAGTCAACTAAAAAATTAAAATACAATTTAGACTTAAGGTTAAGAGCATAAACAATTTATTAAGTATCTGAATTATATTTTTGATACCTGACACGTTATTTGAGTTACATTTTGATAAAGATTTCCTAGTGATAAAATCAAGTGTATATACTAGGGCACTATGTACAGAGCCAAGATACCTGGCCAGATCACCTTAGAAAAGTCAACTTCCTCCTTATAGTTTTTGAAAAAACTCTTTTTAATTGATGACTATATTTATTAAATAGTAAATAAATTGAACGTCTTAGAAAATCGATCAAGTTCGTTAAAAATATAAACGTCGTTCAAGTTTATGTTCTATTTAAAAAAAAAAAACGAGTGACGTTCACTAAAAAAATTGTGCCTATGTATTTTCAATATTTTTCAACTACTATTCTATCAATATATCAGGAACCTTGTATTAAATTTTCATTATTTTTGGCCCACCAAATAAAATTTTATTGACAATTATAAAAAAAAAAACTAAAAAAATTGAAAACTAAAAATGTCTGTAAACAGCTCAAACAAATCAAAATATTTTCAAAATTGAATGGTGTATAGAAAATGAGAATATAAACATTTAGTGAAATTTTCATGCATCTACAATTATTCGTTTTGAATTACAACCAAATAAGAAAAACGCTACATGAGAAATCGAGTGAATATCCTATGTTGTAAAATTATGAACTTAAAACACTCATAAAAATTTATTTTTAATTGCTTTTTAGATATTTTATTTTTGATAAGTAGAAAAACTTACGTTAAATCTTGTGTTAAAATTTAAAACCTTAGATTTAAAAAGAAAAATTTTTATGAATTTCTAACTAAAAATAAATTGCACATTTTCGTCATTTTTACGTAATTTGTCAAAATTTCAACTTTAAATGCTTAAAAGAAAAAATTGTGACCACAGATTTTTAATATTTTTCATGTGCCTTTGAAACAATATATTAGGAGCATTTTATTAAATTTTCAAGAATTTTTAACGAATAAATAAAATGTTATTGATTTTTTAAAAAAAAAAACCAAAAAGATTGGAAATTTAAAATGTCTGTAAACAGCTCAAAATAAGTCAAAATATTTTGAAAACGGTATGGTATATAGAAACTGCTTATATAAACATTCAGTAAAAATTTCATGTATTTACCGTCATTTTTTTTTAGACTTACACCAAAAACCAAAATCGATTTTATCGAAAATCAATGTTGCGTAAAAATTCCCGTTTTTTCCTTAATTTTCCATTTGTTTTTCACGGTACTTTTGAAAACTACTGGAAAATGTTTACTTTTGACCCCCCCAAAGTACCAACTAGATTCAATTTCCTATCAGAAAAGGTACTATTGAAGAAAATCTAAGCACTTTTACTGTCCCAAAACGTGATGACAGACACAAAAAAAAATAAAAAAAAAACACACATCATTGTAAAACCAATACATTCATCGCTCCGCTCAGAATCTAAAATATCAAGCTAGTTCTTACTCATAGAATCTTATTACTAATTATGTTACAATAATTCAACTAAATAAGAGTTATTCTGATTTTTACACTACTATTAAAGTATATTAAAGAGAGTCTCTCTATTTTCTAACTATTAAAATTATTAATAATAAACTTGGTTAATTCAATGAAAGAACTTTTTTATTTACAAATTTAAATTTATATACAAATCTGCTATTTAAAAATATATGATAGTTATTTTAAATACTTTCTTTACACACTTAAAAAAAAATTGTAAATTGTTAAATTATTTAAATTAATATTATATTGACTGCTGTAATATAATTAAAAATTATAAAATATTAAATAATTAATTACATTTACAAATTAATGTAATATGTAGACATGTAGATACATTCTGTGCCTATTACAATACATTATAAATTGAGGCTCATAGCACCAATAAACAGCTTAAACCATAAAGAATAATTTTCCGTTTAATTTTTTTCCTTTTTTTTAAGTTATTCAAAATTGAAGAGATAAATACGGCTGTCATATAGTATGCGGTCTACCGGCAAATGCGTTCTACATGTAACACGTTACACGTAACATGAATGTTTGTTAAGTGGATCCAGAAAAAATCATAAAGGTAATTTCTATCTTATAATTTTACAATTAAATACATAATAAAATACAATTTTACATTGAATATTAATTATAAAATATTATAAATCATAATTTGTTACAGGTCGATATCGACTTGCAGATTTGCCGAGTGAAAACATCGAAGACGAAAATGACGATGGAAAAAATGGAAAAAGAAATTTTGGTAGACGAATGGATGGTCCTTGGGTGTTTGGATTATGCGACGATAGTGAGGCACGATATTTTGTTGTCTAAAAGCGGGACAAGCAAACTTTGCATGACATTATTAAAAGAGAGGTTGTATTGGGTTCTATTATACATTCTGATGGATGGCCAGCATATAATGGGATCGCCCAATATGGTTTTACGCATAATACAGTTAACCACAGCAAAAATTTTGTTGATCCACTAACACAAGCGCACACTCAGAGGATCGAAAGTTTATGGAGACCATTACGCTTAAAAGTTGTTAAAAATATGTGTGGTACAAATCCTGATCTCCTTCCAAGGTAAAATTATTATAAGTTATGTTTAATAAATTTAATGTAATATTATATTATACATATTATTGCAGATATCTCATGGAAACATGGTGGCGAGGAATAAATAAATCAGATTTATTTAATGCATTTTTAAGAGATAAGGCGGAAGTTTTTGTATAACGTATTATATTATATTTATTTATATTCATTGACAACAAATTTTTTTACTAAAAATCTAACCTTGCGGTAGACCGCATACTATATTCGTAAATCGCCGGTAGACCGCATACTATACTCGTAAATTCACCGGTAGACCGCATACTATATGACAGCCGATAAATACTATTATCCACGTCTATTATCGTCGTCTAGTCATTACATTTGTGTTTTAGTTAAGAAGTGTGGATGGAGTGAAAATGACAAACTTAGAACTAACGTGACCAACGATAACCCTGAATATACCATACTTATTAAATGCAACAACTAATTATTTAATAAGTAAACTCATTAATATAATATTATACAATGTTAAATTAATGGGGTTTTATCAATTCCGCCGTTTTAATATCAATTCCGCCGGCTATCGATTCCGCCGAGCTTTTTTAATTATTGATTCCGCCGGAAATTTGTTTATGTTGATTCCGCTGACTGTATATTTTTTAATCAATAGTTTATCAATTGTTTATCAACCTAACTATAATTTATTTTAAGTTTAAATACTTTTCAAAAAAACATTTCAAAAAATAATTCAAACATTTTTGTAAGTAAAATGTATTTAAATAGTAAAAAAATGTTATACAATTTATTTAGTTAACGCCAAAAAAGCAAAATATTGTAGTACAAATAAAATAAATAATAGTAAATAATTCATATATGAATAATACAGCAAAAATTATTTAGAAAAAATAAAATAAATAATAGTAATAATAGTTAAAATCTAATAATAATATTAATTGATTTATTTTTCAGAATAGTGCTTAGATGCCAGTTATATATATTTAAATCTATCAATTTTTTTGTATATTAATTTAAGCCTTTTATATTTTGTTTTTGTAAATGTCATTTACAATAGATCTGCTTATGTTTATATAAGCATTTTCTACACACCAAAGCATTTTCAAAATATTCTGACTTATTTTAAGCTGCAGTTAACGGACATTTTCAGTTTCCAATTTTTTTTCATATATGTAAATAAAATTTATTAGTTGGGTAAAAATCTTGAAAATTTAATAGTAGGCTTCTAATATATAGTTTCAAAGGCAGATTAAAAAATATTAAAAATCTGTAGTCACAATTTTTTTTTATACCAGGTAATCAAAGTTCAAATTTTTACAAAATACGTAAAAATGACGAAAATGTGCTATTTATTTTGAGTTAGAAATTCATAAAAATTTTTCTTTTTAAATCGAAGGTTTGAAAATGTGATACAAGAATCCTTATAAGTTTGCCTAATTTTATCAATGAAAAAATGTTTATAAGCAAGTCAACATAAATTTTTATGAGCATTTTAAGTTCAAATTTGTACAAGATTAGATATTCACTCGATTTCTCATGTAGCGATTTTCTTATTTTGTTGCAATTCAAAAACAAATAACTGTAGATGCATGAAAATTTCACTAAATGTTTATATAAGCATTTTCTATACACCATCTAATTTTGAATATATTTTGAATCTTTTTGAGCGGTTTACGGACATTTTCAGTTTTAAATTTTTTTAGTTTTTTTTTCAATAAATATCAATAAAGTTTTATCTGTTGAGCCAAAAAGTGTAAACATTGAATACAAGGCTCCTGATATATTAATACAATATCAGCTGAAAAATATTAAAAATACATAGGCACAATTTTTTTTTATAAAGCATTTAAAGTTCGAATTTTGACCAAATTCATCAAAATCTCAAAAATTATAAATTATTGTAATTAAACAATTATAAAATGGTCAGTTTTTATAACTAAGGATTGAAAATTTAAAACAAAGATTCTAATACATAGCACATACTGTAAACAAAAAATTTAAAAAATATATAAACACAGTTATTTTTTACAGACATTTTAAGTTTAAATTTGGACGAAATTACATATTAAAATCAATTTTAACGAGTAAAAGTATATATTAAAATATTTTTCTAGTATCACTGATAATTTAAGGTTAATAATTAAATAATATGAATAATATTAATTCAACTTAGCAGTCTGGTAAAATAACAATATCAATATAATTTAAAATATCCTAGACTGACATACCGTCTCCGCTCAGAATTGTTTTTCGTATACAATGATATTATATCATTGAATTCAAATTTAATACCATCCATTATAGTACAGTGATCTACTTGTAGCCTACTGTACAGTGGAGCGACATCCACTTGACCTCCTTTTTATTATTAGGGTTTATCTATTGTCTATAATCTATATGTAGCCACATATACCTGGTACAGGCAAACTGCCGACCGTCGACCGGGTCGACGTACACCGATAATAATAGAATGACGATTAATTATTTTACGCCATGTATAATCTTATTTTTTGTTTTTCATTCCTTCGAACGTCACCACATCAAAAAAACAAATTATGTGAAGTAAAAATATTTTCTTAATTTCTAACACCAATCGTGTAGTTAAAAATCAGGTAAAATCGTACGGAATCGTGTACCTTAAAAAGGTATCGCCGATAACGAACGTACACAATCGTGTTTTACCCCATTAAATAAAGACAAAAAAATTACGCCCACTAAAAATTTACGCCCGACTATCAATCCCCGGCTTCCCCCCTATTTCCGCCTCTGATTACACACATATATGGAAATGCATAATACAAAATTTCGTATCCACGAAAAATGTGTCTAGGATTAATAAGCAAGCACACAAACCAAAACTCATGTAAATTCAAAATTCATTGTACACACAAATCCTGAATCAAAAATACCACGTATATATAATACACACACACACACAAGTTGTGTCAAGGTTGAG
This sequence comes from Nasonovia ribisnigri, assembly GCA_027563435.1. Lineage (NCBI taxonomy): Eukaryota > Metazoa > Arthropoda > Insecta > Hemiptera > Aphididae > Nasonovia > Nasonovia ribisnigri. The sequence continues at coordinate 6,675 of JANEHU010002625.1, read as the reverse complement.
GTACCAAATCACGCAAAAATTCTCATGTAGTAATCGTATATTTATATTATGATTGTTTGTATTTAGCACGCAGCGTAGTCAGCCTGCGCTGTGTGTGGTTTGTAAAATAAAAGGAGTAAGTCACAAAATTATTTACAGGACAAGTAGGTACGTTTATTAGTCGACGACGAACAAAACTAAACTATTGTGCGATAGGTAATCGGCCGTCGCCTCGACGTACATTAAATAAAACTTATCAAATTAATATAAATATAAAATAGAATACAATAATAATGGTCCGTCGCCCATCGATAATGACGTACGGGAAAAACCATCCACACGACGTACACAAGATAATTAATATAATATAGGTAATAATAAATAATATATAACATTTTATAATATTGCGACACTCATAAATTCAAAAATCAGTACACACACAAGTCTTAAGGTAGGGACACACTATTCACATACCACGCCATGGTAAGACGTGTGAGATGGCACCGTACACATTAATACAACGCGTGTGATAGCATCGTAGGTATGATAAAATAATTAGGTCACACACTTTACACCCTAATTTTTGTCAGTCAGTACCATTTTGCTATCGAAAGAAGCAAGATCAACTTTGTGACTGCATTATGGATTCTTCATCAAGTTCATCTGACAGTGATTGGATAGAAGAAATGGAGGAAACAATTGTCGCAACATATATTTTAGATCAAACCTATAAGAACCGTAGATTTTGGGTTCACCCAATTAACAAGGACAGGAATGAAAAAGGCATATTTCAACAATTAATAAATGACCCGGAAAAGTTTCATCAATACTTTCGTATGTCATATGATCAATTTACTGATTTACATAATTTTATAAAGGACGATATAAAAAGCAAAACACACAATTTCGGGCACCAGTTCCATCTGAACAGAGATTAGCTGTATGCTTAAGGTAAGTAATTAATACAATTTAATTTTTTTTCATTTACATAATATATATTATTATAAAATAAAGAAAACATAGGTTCTTATAATATGATGTTAATTAAGGGACTCGTATTGGTTAGAACTTTCTTCTAAAATGTACTCGAAACGTGGTTGGTGAAGACGTAAGTTGGTGTTCAGGAGTGGACAGCAGTAGTTTTGACCGTCGTAAACTTAAGCCTGGCCGTTTGAATTTGTTAATGAAGACCAACTACCTTCACTTTGTTCTGGATGAGAACTCAAATTTTTAGGATGTAAATATGTTGTTTGGTTTCGAGTGTTATAAAATACTGCATTGGTTGTTTGACGGTTTAGTGCTGTGTTTTGTTGATTGACTGTTTCAACCTCCAATAAGTGAGCCAACTCTGTTTCCGAAACCTTATTACACACTTTCATACGAAGTTAAGCTTCTTTTGCCTTTGGTAGAAGTTTTGCTATTTTAGCCATACTTAAGTAAAATAGCTCTACATCATCATGCCCAGAAGATTGCTTTTTTTTCGTATTTTTCTTTTCTTATGGCTGCGTTTTCCCTCATAATATTCACCATTTCTCCAGCGTGATCTGATTTTAGATTCTGAGCGGAGCGATGAATGTATTGGTTTTACAATGATGTGTGTTTTTTTTTATTTTTTTTATTTTTTTTTTATTTTTTTTTGTGTCTGTCATCACGTTTTGGGACAGTAAAAGTAGAGACATGAAATTTTGACCGAATGTTTATATAAGCATTTTCTACACACCATATGATTTTCAAAATATTCTGACTTATTTTGAGCTGTTAACGGACATTTTAAGTTTCCAATTTTTTTAGTTTTTTTTTCTATAAATGTCAATAAAATTTTATTTGTCGGGTAAAAATCTTGAAAATTTAATAGTAGGCTTCTAATATATAGTTTCAAAGGCAGATGAAAAATATTAAAAATCCGTAGTCACAATATTTATTTATAGGTAATCAAAGTTCAAATTTTGACAAAATACGTAAAAATGACGAAAATGTGCAATTTATTTTTAGTTAGAAATTCATAAAAATTTTTCTTTTTAAATCTAAGATTTGAAAATGTAATACAAGATTCCTCATAAGTTTGCCTAATTTTATCAATAAAAAAAAGTTTATAGGCAAGTCATAATAAATTTTTATGAGCATTTTAAGTTCAAATTTGTACAAGATTCGATATTCACTCGATTTCTCACGTAGCGATTTTCTTATTTTGTTGCAATTCAAAAACAAATAACTGTAGATGCATGAAAATTTCACTGAATGTTTATATAAGCTATTTCTCACCATCTAATTTGAATATATTTTGACTGTTTTTCAGCTTTTTACAGACGATTTCAGATTTAGATTTTTAGATTCTGGGCGGAGCGATGAATGTATTGGTTTTACAATGATGTGTGTTTTTTTTTTTATTTTTATATTTTTTTTTTGTGTCTGTCATCACGTTTTTGGGACAGTAAAAGTGCTTAGATTTTCTTCAATAGTACCTTTTCTGATGGGAAAGTGAATCTAGTTGGTACTTTGGGGGGTCAAAAGTAAACATTTTCAGTAGTTTTCAAAAGTACCGTGAAAAACAAATGGAAAATTAAGGAAAAAACGGGAATTTTTACGCAACATTGATTTTCGATAAAATCGATTTTGGTTTTTGGTGTAAGTCTAAAAAAAATGACGGTAAATACATGAAATTTTTACTGAATGTTTATATAAGCGGTTTCTATATACCATACCGTTTTCAAAGTATTTTGACTTATTTGAGCTGTTTACAGACATTTTAAATTTCCAATCTTTTTGGTTTTTTTTTTTTTAAAAATCAATAATATTTTATTTATTCGTTAAAAATTCTTGAAAATTTAATAGAATGCTCCTAATATATTGTTTCAAAGGCACATGAAAAATATTAAAAATCTGTGGTCACAATTTTTTCTTTTAAGCATTTAAAGTTGAAATTTTGACAAATTACGTAAAAATGACGAAAATGTGCAATTTATTTTTAGTTAGAAATTCATAAAAATTTTTCTTTTTAAATCTAAGGTTTTAAATTTTAACACAAGATTTAACGTAAGTTTTTCTACTTTTATCAAAAATAAAATATCTAAAAGCAATTAAAATAATTTTTTATGAGTGTTTTAAGTTCATAATTTTACAACATAGGATATTCACTCGATTTCTCATGTAGCGTTTTTCTTATTTGGTTGTAATTCAAAAACGAATAATTGTAGATGCATGAAAATTTCACTAAATGTTTATATTCTCATTTTCTATACACCATTCAATTTTGAAAATATTTTGATTTGTTTTGAGCTGTTTACAGACATTTTAAGTTTTCAATTTTTTTAGTTTTTTTTTTTATAATGTCAATAAAATTTTATTTGGTGGGCCAAAAAGTCTGAAAATTTAATACAAGCTTTTTTATATATCGTTACAATATCAGTTGAAAAATTTTAAAAATACATAGGCACGATTTTTTTTTATAAGCATTTAAAGTTCGAATTTTGACAAAATTTGTCAAAATCTCGAAAATTATAAATCATTGTAATTAAAAAATTATAAAATGTTCAGTTTTTATAACTAAGTGTTGAATTTTTACGGAAAACCAATTTTCGACAAAATCGATTTTGGTTTTTGGTATAACTCAAAAAGAAATGACCGTAGGGACATGAAATTTTGACCGAATGTTTATATTCTCATTTTCTACACACCATATCATTTTCAAAATATTCTGACTTATTTTGAGCTGTTAACGGACATTTTCAGTTTCCAATTTTTTTAGTTTTTTTTTTCTATAAATGTCAATAAAATTTTATTTGTTGGGTAAAAAATCTTGAAAATTTAATAGTAGGCTTCTAATATATAGTTTCAAAGGCAGATGAAAAATATTAAAAATCCGTAGTCACAATTATTGTAACATAATTAGTAATAAGATTCTATGAGTAAGAACTAGCTTGATATTTTTAACTTTGTTAGTTAACATTATTATGTGTTTAAAAGTCAATAAGTATGTAGTATGTTTATAATTTTATTTATAGTTATTAGGAAACAATTGTAGTGACTATAGTGAGTGATATATTTTCAGCTTTGGTCTATGATTTGGCGTAATTTTAATATTTTCCTCGAGCGTAAAATATCTTAGTTCCGCCTCTGTGTGTAATATACACGATATTTTGAATTACGAGGATATTGGGTATGTGATATTATGTGAATATGATATTTTGACTTGACGTGATATTTTGAATTTGCGTTTCGCATGTGTAACCTATATATTATATCTAAATTTCAAGTTTATTTCTGTATATATAGGTACCTACCTTCTATATTTTGGATTTAGGTACATAAGTATCGATGAATGAGTAATATGAATACGATAATATGACTTGTCATGTGTCTGATGTGTGCAGTGTTTGAAAAGAACGTCGTTTATGAACGCATGTTCACGAGTTCACGTTCATATATTATTATAGTGAACGTTACTCGTTTTTTTTTTAAATAGAACGTGAACTTGAACGACGTTTATATTTTTAACGAACTTGATCGATTTTCTAAGACGCTCAATTTATTTACTATTTAATAAATATAGTCATCAATTAAAAAGAGTTTTTTCAAAAACTATAAGGAGGAAGTTGACTTTTCTAAGGTGATCTGGCCAGGTATCTTGGCTCTGTACATATATATATATATATATATATCCAGACAGCAAAAAAACACTGCTGCAAGATTATATAGATATTAATTATTCAACTATGGGATTGTATAGATATCAAATGCGAATTATATGTGGATTTTCTAATGTCAATGCAATACCCCAGCAATTTTATTTGGCCAGGCAAAAATGTTCATTTAATATTGATTTTACAAGTTACATGCACATTTAATTACCAAAATTAAATGGATCTTTAAAATCAACTTGAATAGATGTTGTACAATTCAATTTTAATATCCAAAAAATATGACCACAATTTTAATTTTTCAATATCTATTTAGTAATGCAATATAATAATATTTATAAGCATTATCTAATATCGGTTTCATGTCATTATATTATTGAATTCATAACCATAAGGCAATTTTGAAGATATCTAGTTGAACAATTAATATTGCTTATAGTTTATATATTAATTTGTTAAAAAAAAAAAACACTGTAAAAAGATTGTTCTTATGAACTCTGATGCACGGGCCACATCGGGGAATCTGAGGAGTCTATCAGTTTTTCTGGTTTTTCTGGCCTAGACAAATAAGGTGAGATATTTTGTAAATTAAAATCATTCAAAAGGAAGTAGGAAAAGGGATGTTTGAGATTTATAAATCTTTCATCAGTGATCTGCGTTTTATAAAAGTTTAAGAATGCTAATAAAACATCATTATAGTCATAAAATTAAATGTATTATAACATTTCAGTTGGGAATAAGAAATATTACTTCTCTTAAATGTTTCTTTAGTATTTCAATATATTAATACAACATACATCCGATATAGCTGCAATTGAAATTAATAGGTACATCATACTAATGTTAAGAATCACCCCCATACTATTTAGCTGGAACCATGAGCTGCAGTTTGTCGTAATACACCATCACATAATTAACATTAAAAATACTGTAGTCCTTTTACTGTTAAATGTATATTATAAAGGAAGAAACTTTAAAAAAAATTAATATTTTAAATTGTACTAATAATAATTATTTCACTTGTTTTATTTTAGTTATATTTCTTTCATAACAAAATATATTAGACTATTTATATATCATATAATATAATAATTAAAATATATATAAATGTATCTATAATCAAGTCGTAGCCATGTCTGGTTGATTTGCTCATTTCTTTTGATTACAAATGGTCTTTGTGCCAAATACTTTTGAATTACCTCTTCTATTTCCCTATCTTGAACATGGAAAAACATTGGGTCTTTTCGTATTGCTTCTAAAACCAAATAAATAATACTACTAATGTAATAATAGGTAACATAGGTATTCAATTTTTTTTACCAATTGTCAATATGACATATAGTACTGTATATATGCATGCAATATATTTATATTATATACTACAGTATTACTCAAATGAAAAAGTGATCATTTATTAAAGGAATATTATACTTGGTGGCCAGCACAAGGACAATATTTTACTAATGTGGCGTGTTTGACTAATAAGAGATTAAACTTCACTGGTTTAAAAGAATAGTTTATTTAAAAATATTCATGTAAGTAATGCATTTCTTATTAAATTATGATACATTAATACCAATAATAATAAAAAAAAATAAATTAAAAAATTAACAATCTATATCTTACCAATAATTACTGAACATATATTCAAGGATGAAAATGATTTTTTTGTTCGAATACCATGAAATGAATAACCACATAGCAAGTTATCGTTGAATAATTTTTCAAAAATCCGTTTTATGGACCATTTTACGTTTATGCCTAAGAGCCTTGTTAATTCTTGTATCTAAAAAAATAAATGATAGTATAAAATAGCTTATAAGAATATACATATTAAATAATATATAGTTTTAATTTAATAAATTATAATTAATATTATATTTGTATAAAATACATTTATCCTTACAAAATTTAATATCAATCCACTTTATCATTCAATAATATGTGTCAGAGGGAATTAACCGATATTATATCAAATAAATATACCAACAATTATGAGAACACCTCTTTAAAAAGAGTTACGTGGGTCTTACTTTTTTTTTTTTTTAATTTGAAGCTA
>JANEHU010002624.1:0-74557 GCA_027563435.1 Nasonovia ribisnigri | reverse complement strand
ATTCAAAGTTACAATAAACAAAATTAAATAAAGAAAATATCATATCACAAAAAATAATAGGCTATAAAGACCATAATAAAAGTAGGTACCTACCTTAAGTTTTCTTTAAACTCTTTATTAACATAAAAGGTAAATTTAAATGTTAAGTAGATATTTTTACTAAAATATACTACAGCAGTTAAAAGGCATTATTTATTATTATTATTATTATTATTATTATTGTACAATTGCCTTTTTTTAAATGAAATTTAAATATATATTTGATTTATTTTATTATTTATTATTTTATTTGTATTTTTTCTATAATTTTATAATTTTAGCACACGGAAACTAAATACATTTATTTTTATAATTATATAATTTACTTTTTTTAAATGGAATTTAGTATTACTGAAGTAGACCCGGGAGAGATTACATGTTCCCGGCAAGTAGTACTGAAGTATACCCGGGACTCAGGAGAGCTTACCTTCGGGGGAGTTTACGGGTCATTAAAATCAAGACAGTTTACAATCATTCCGTATCAGTTATACCATGTATTTCTATAATTTAAACTAAAACGTTGGTCTATTTCAAGCATCTAATAATTATAATTATTCTACGACAGGGGACTAGAAAAACGACGACGGCGTTTGTATTATTCGATCTCGCGCATTTTATACATGAGCTTGGAACCACAATATACACGTCTACAACACTTAGATAGTACATTTTTCATGACATTAAATATTTATTTGAAGTCTAAAAAGTAAATTTAAGCCCCGAAACAATATGAAAACAAACTTACATTAAACATCGACTGATCGACTCATTCGGCGGAATCCGTAACGTGTGTGCAACTACGACGCCGATATGGAAACACTCCAGATACAGAACTGAAAATATTGTGATTTATGAAAAATAAAACCATACGGAACGCAGTGTATTTTTTGTTCTTGTCTACTTTCCTTATTGAGATTTGTGAATTTTTAATCGACTGTGTCTTCGGTAACGACTTTGGAAATTGCCATAGAATGTAAAAGCTAGATATTATATTACATCAATATGATGAATCCACAGATATAATAAAATGCAACTTGTTTTATCAAAGACATTGATGAAGTCAACATAGTTAAAAATATCAATAACTGCGCCGTTGCATTGGTAATTGGAAGTTATACATTTTCTTACAATTAGATTGACGAGGAATACTATATGAACGGGGAATAATACATAATACATAATACATATGCATAATTGTATGCACCTACAGCTGTAGTTATTAACAAAACAGTATGGTATGATACTGTCGATACTGATGATTTATAATAAATGTGACTTGTTACTATTGCAATCGCTTGTCCTATAGTTTAAACATCTAGGATTTTTACTGACTAATAGGTACCTACTTCCCGGTTACTTGTTTTTTTTCAAAATGCTATTTTATATATTAAATGTGCCCCGGATGATGACAATGAAAAAGATGCGTAAAGAAAATTTGATAGTGAAAACTGTAAATGGAAAATAAAATATTATTAATTTTAAATCAAAATGAAACAATTCTGTCGTTTCGCTCTTACCAAGTAATAGATCTGCACAAAAGGATGTGTTATGTCGAAATCAAAATCTCGGACTTCTTTATATACAATCTCGCCGACCTATTCAAAGCAGGGCGGTGTCCTGATTCGTGGCGTGATGATATTGTAATATCACAAGGATTGTTTATTTACAAAACATTGAATACATAATATCTAAACCCGTATACTGTTGCAAATTATAGCTAACAAAGTTCATATCATATACTATTAGATTTAAATTTTGAAATATTGTCCCCCTTAGGCACTTCTTTTACAAATTATTAACAGGAATACTTTACAAAATGATTAGTAAAACTTGAAAAAGAAAACATTCTGCACTTTAACAAAGTATTTGTATCGTTTGTAGACAATTAGCTAGGTAATTCATTAATCATTCTAAATAATATATGCCTTAAAAAGTTTTGTACAAAAATTATATTATAATATAAACTGGTTATAGTCATGGAAAAATGTCCTTCAAAATCTGTAGACATAATATGATATTAGTTATCTAAAAATAATCTTATTGTATCGTTAGCAACCAGTTATTCATCTTTTTGTATTTACGATCTTTTTTATTTAGCCCATATTGATAGACTATACAATATTATATTGTATAATTACAATAAGTACAATTATAGATATGTATACATATCTCCCGGTGGAAATAATTCGTCGTGAAAAAAATTGCTTATTATTTTTATTTATTCGTATGACATAATTTATAATTAATATAGGTACATTTTTTTTTATTTTTCATAGAAATTAAATATTTTATAAACATTTTATGAAGTTATACAACGCTACATTTTTTATTCAATGTCTAAAAAATGATTTTAAAATACCATATAAAAACCAAAGTTGTTATTCAAATGTTTAAATATTGCTTAAGAAGATTTTATTAAACATTGTTTTTAAACGATAAAAATATCAATGTACCAAAGTTATCACAATAAGGATAACATTAAGTGCACACTATTTTATCTTTGAAATTAAATCCAATAGTAACATAGACATATAAACTGTGATAACTGATAAGTGATAACAGCTTAGAATGGAACAAATAAATAATAAACAATTTTATGACTGAAGTGCTGATTTATTTTGCATTTATTTATTTTTATTTTTAATACACATTATTATAATTAAAATAAATTATAAAATTATGTACTGTTTGGGCTATGGCATTTTTGAGTTTAAGATTGATGTGGACTTGAATTAGAAGTTCTGAAACAAAACAAAAAATAGTCGATTAATACAATATACTAATATATTATTTTCTACTTGGTAGAATTAATTCAACAATTCTAATTTATGGGATTAAAAAATTCCATTACAGTTTACAGAGTTGTAAAAAATATTATTAAAACCGTATTTAAATAAAGATAAGAATACGTCGATTCAGAAAGTATTTAAAATACATTTCAAAGACTTTTCGGTTTTAAGAAAAATGTTTAAGAACTTTTGTCTATTTGTACTATAATACTTGGCACATATTTTTAAATTTATATTTTATTTATTAACTGTACAAGTAGCCAAGTAGTAAAATTTATTATGTGTTTAGTCATTACTCATTTCTAATAGAAAGTATTGATGTCAACATTATTATTACAACTTTATACTACCGAACTTTACTTAATTTTAAACTGTAAAACGAAAATAAATAAAAAAATTTAATAATTTAAAATTAATTAAACATATTATCTGAAAATTTAATGATTTGAATTTAAATTATTATAAATAAAATAATTATCAAATAACAATCTCAACTCTTCAAATAATTATTTTGAATTATTAAAAGTATTAACATAAAATTATTTGATTTTCGAATACAGTTATTACATACTGAATTAAAAGTACTTACAAATACTTAATTTACAAAAGTATTAACTATTAAGTAATACTTTAAATGTTTTTAAATATATTTACAAAAATACTTTACTACACTTACAGACTATTATGCCTATACTGTTTGCAAAAAATAAGCTTTGAGACTGTTATCAAAAGATTAAAAGTTTAGGAAGTTATGATTGCAATTATAAAAAATAGGTTGTTTATATAAAATCCATCCTAATTAAATTTGATGTAGCAATAAAATATTGGACAAAATTATAAAAGCACTTATTATTTAGTAATAATTAAAAAAAAAATTGTATTTATGAAATGATGTACCTACCTACGCGATATAAAAATGAATTGCACTATTGATTTAATTTATATACCTTGTCAAAAATTAAATAAACATGCCAGTTTACGCATGTACACAACAAAAAAAGAAAATTGAAACACAATAACAGTATCAAAAAAAATACAATCCCACTATTATTCAAAATTAAAAATCACAGAATTGTTAACTCACCATCAATTGGTTGGTGGCTGGGGTGGCTTTGGCGACCGATTTGATGGCCTTGGCAGATTGGACTTGTCCGACGACGACGATGTTCATGGTTACTTTTTCAGCGCCCATTTTTTGGTTTTGATTAGTTTTTTTGGAATTTTAGTGGAATACTACAAGTAGACAAAAATAAAAATATAAAACACGAATAATTTAAAATAATATAAAACGTGAAAATATTATTTTCCGTCAGGTTACATACTCACTTAGGATTATATTTGCACAAAAATTGCGTTATGCCGTAACGAAGCATCAATACGTCCTTTTATACAGTGGCAGCGACTTTCGTTTAATGTGGAGTGGCGTTGTGGCGTGATTATAACTCTTACCGGTGATTCGTGAAACTGATATTGTACGTCGGACGACGTCAAATCTCGTATTTTTCTATTTTACTTTGAAAGCATATCTATTGTGTATTGTTTAGGTGGATCAAATTTAATTAAAACTTCTTCGAAAATATATCACTAAATAGTTTTGAACATTTTGTTTTTGTATATTCCAATTTTGTTTACGTCTACAACTTACAAGCGAAGTTAGCCTTAATCATAAAAATATTTATTGAACTCTAAAAATACAGTATAGTTTAATTTACAAAATAGTCCACCAAAAATAATTACTTTTTATGTTCCAGGGCTTAAAAGAAATTTAAAAATCCGATTTTAGATGTCGACAAACATCGTTAAAAATCATCAAATAAATCAAATGATACACCGACTTCGGGGTCGCAAGAAAACGATGGAGACCGGGGGAGAAGTAATGCCAATATACTAATTCCTCCTCCGGCTCTGATGACATGAAAACATGAAAAAAAGGGGTGGTCGCAGGATATGTCACTGCATACCCTGAAACTATAGATTAAATACAACGCCCTGCTTCAAAAACCGATTATGATGTATTATTACTATAAAAAATATATTGTACATAATATGTAGTAGGTAATACTTAATTTTTTATAAATAATGATTATTATTTATTAATAGTGTTTCCTTATGGTTGTAAATCTCAACACTAAACAGAAAATTTAATTATTTTACTCGTACATGATACAAATGTTAAATGAAATAATAAATTATTGCGTTTATATTAATTATAAATTATGTCATATGAATAAATAAATAAAATAATCAATTGTTTTTATAATAGGATTTTTAGATTTTTTGGTTACAGTATAAACTATTTATAAGAATCCTTGCTTAATGCTTATACCAATATAAGTTGAACATTTTATACATTTTTAACTACTTAGTAATTCGTAATTTTTAAATTGAATGTATTAATTTTAAGCTCTTTGACCCATTGACTACAAATTTATTGACATTTATAGAATAATAAACAAAAAACATTTCAAAATTCAAATGTCTATAAATCACTCAAAACGAGTCGAAATATTTGGAAATTCTAGTTAATAGTTTTAGAATAACAACAATATAGGTACGAATGTCGTTATATGAGTATATTTATTGTAAGTGGGTGATTATCCTATGACTAACTTAAACCGCTTGTAAACAATTGACTTTCAGGTAAACATTATTTATACAATATATAATATGTGTAACGCGTAGGTCATAAGAATATTGTTGAACATTTTACTGCAGGGTGCGTGTTATTTCCGAAATGATATTCGTCAGCGAAAATATTGTCAACTGGAAATAGAATTTGAGTCGGTCACGCGGGGTATGTACTTTCTTATTTTTTAGTAGGTTTCTTTTTATTATTGTTAATTTATCAGGGGATGTATTGCACACAACTTTTCAATTATTCATATTGTAACTATAACTGGTATAACACTATTGCGGCTATCAATAAAGTCGTGATAAAAATTAGAAAATTGGTCTGCAGGTATGATATATTTTTATGTAATTCTTTTGAGTAGGTGATTCGCTAAATGATACTTAAATATTTTCACCGATAATCAAGTACGATGACTTGTAGGTAACTATAGAGACTGAGTGAATAGGAAGTGTATGGTATGGCGAAGATAAGGGAGGAGGTTCAAATAGCCAAAGGGGGGATAGAATAAGAAATATATTAATTGAATGTTGTGTAGGAGTAGCATATATTGTAGTGAGAACCAGAGAGAGTGGGTTGAGGTGGTTCGGTCACCGTATGATAAGAGGAAGTGAGAGAAGGTAATGGAAATAAATTTAGGGGTCAGAGAAGGGTGAGATGACTGAAGAAGAGATTGATTGAGGCAGAATACTGATCGTATGGAGGTGTGAGGAGAGGGTGGCTGAACCTGTATATAGCTTATGAGAGAAGGGGGAAGAAGAAGTGTGAAGGTAGAATAGTTAAGTTACAATGCCGAATACGTAGGAAAGGATCTTGAATTGCAAAGGCCTTCGACTATTGGGCTGAAACTATACCGGTATCAGTTGATATAGGTTTACAACCTCGACTTATGGGATATTGGGATAGAATAAAAAGATCGGTTGTCGGTTTGGATGTCAGCGCACTATTTGTCTTTCATATTTGATCCACGCGTAGCGTACCAAACGTACTAGCGGTTCTAGCGTATTGGTGGGTCGTGTACAATAGCTAGTTATTAGTTATAACTTATAAAGTGGCTAACTTAGTTAGTATATGTTTTAACATAAGTTTTAGTTTGAGCGCTTATTGTTGTGCGTGGGTTAGAGAGAGAAATAAATGGTGCGCGGTAAAAATCCGACATCCCCCTAAGTGTTATCAAATTGAAGAAGTTGTTAATTGTTGACATTTAACATTAACTGTGATAGGTATGATTGGAAATAAAATGAATAAGCAGGGCTGTGAATTAAATGCATTAAATATATACATGCTTTTATTAAAAACGTAAATTTACGCAATTTACAAACGCCCGCAAATTGTTATAGGTTCCCCTAAATGGCCTCTAAAAAATGTTAGTTTTTGCTTTTAAAATTGTGTATTTGTCCATAAAATATGTTAATTTCAACAAGAAATTATATTGATAAAAGATAAATGTATTAGAATAAATATATGAAGACAAACAAATTTACACAAGTTTTATGTATAATTAGCTCCTTAGCCACCACAAAGGCCTCTAAAAAGTTATAATGTACAATAATAACGTTGGGAAGCTACGGTGTGACAAAAAAAACGAATGCAAATGCATTTGATTCACAGCCCTGGAAAAAGTAATGATTTATCTGTATATGGTAAATCGGGGTACAGTGAGACGCATATTGGTAACGGTGTTATTGATTTCACAAAAAAATACGTACAAATACTAAATAATTCAAACAAATCATTGAAGTGGAATTTATAAAATAATAATTTATGAAAAAACTTATTACTTAAACTAATATTATTATAAATGATATAAAACCATGAACTATGAACCGTATATTAGTGTGGCCCATGTCTCACTGTACATATAGGTATTTCTATATTTTTAGCTTCATAAATTCTGTTAAGATATTAGGAAAATGTATCAAGTATCGTTTAAGTGCCAAATTTGACCTTTACCTACTTATAATATCTTCATAACAAATTATCATAAAAAGCTAGGTACCGTTATTTCACATAATATTATAATAATAATAGTAATAATTATTATTATTTTAATAATTTGTTCATGCATTTTGTTAATCAAGTATGTTCTTAGAAATAATATTACGCAACCAGTAAAATATAAATAATTACAAATGTGGGTTAAAAATATTTACATAATACATAATATAAATGGCAGGGTTTTATACAAAAATAAAATAAACACAACAAATATTGTTTAAGCTTTATGAATGATAACATTCTATATATAAGCATTTATAAAATTAAATCATCCAGTAATTTGTTCGAAATAAGAGAAAAACACTATGGTTAAGCACTATAAAAATGGTGTTACATGATTAGAAGCAACTATTTGTAGTATTAGGTACACTAATCCAAATCATTAATATTGGTGAGAAGTACTATCTGGGGAGGCGATGAACTTTCTCATGAAACAAGTCTCTTTTCAGTCATTAAAATTGTTGTCAACCTGTACTATTTTTAGTCCGATGGGTAAGAATTATTATTATTATTGACTTATTAAAGTTGATGAACAATATTAATAATGACAATATTTTGTTCCTGCAGAATTCACACAGACTCTCTTTCAAATGATGTCGTCTGCAAAATATTAATCTTTAGTACCTAAATCGGAAGACTTGATTGAGTATCTAACATTTATCGAAAAGAGTCTATAAAAAAAAATATAGTGGTGCGGGGCCGCTCGAAACTAGGAAACGCTCTGAGTGTATGTATCGGCCAGTGTTGCTAGCTTCCGGATGGGTGACCACCCGGGAATTTTAGCAACAAATCCTTGCCAAGCATATACACACAAAAGTTAAAATAAGTTATAAACTCTTGAGCTAAGAGTTAAATTACTTCCTATAGGTTAGGTTGGATTAGATTTAAATCAGAAATATTATTACAAACGAGAGTCTGTTGTGGACACTGCGGACGACCAAAAGGACTACCTTACAAATCCTCCTCAAAGAAGTCCGAAATAAAATTATTATATGAATAATAATAATAATAATAATAATATCTAAGTTAAATAATACAATTAATTTATAATTTACAAAAATCACCAAATTTGTCAGTTGAATTTTGACGATTTGGACTTAATATGCACCTACTTTAAAATTTTAAATGCTTTATAGTTGTGGTGGAGTTACTCGTTTCCACCAAAATAATATTGGCCTCCTAGTTATGAATCTCACCTAGTCACCTAATATTAAAGTTGGGGCTGATTAATGGTGCCACCGAATTTTTAGAGCCAGCACTGAACAAGTTGTTTTTTGGAATGGTTTTTATGAGTTCAAACATACATAATGCATTATCATAATATTATGTAATGTATTAGTTCTTCTTCAAAATTAAATTAATTAAGTACTATAATAAAAGTTATTAGTTATTTTTTAATTATGCTTATATATTGAATGCGCAAAAACATATAACTTACATAATTGGATCGGACATACGAAAAGTGACTTTTTAGATATTTGTCTATTACATTGTATTTCCCTTCTAACATCAAATTTTTAACAATATTGTCGACAGGCTAATGACGGACATTTGATTATAGCTTGGGCCACCCTACGGTAGCGAGGTGACGATCACAAACTTTCTATCTCATTCCCATTATTTGAATATTTATTTATTTATTTATTTAAAATTCTAACGGATCGTAAGATCCAGGTACAATATATATATATAATAGTACAATATTGAAAATAATATTAATAATACAAATAGTAGTAACAACAACAATAACAACCACAATAATACAATAATAATAATAATAATTATAATACAAAATCCATTAAAAACATAAAGATCTATTAACATAATTATTAAAAGATTCCAAGGAAGTAAAATTAAATAAATCAATGTTGGTAACGTTCGCTAATGACATAATTCTGTTTATAGGTGAAGATAATAAATAATTTGTACTTTGAGTACCTATATAAAAAGTGTTATTAGACCTAGTTCTACGTTGAGGAACGTTGAAATTGAGGAAACTTAATAGTTCTGGACAATCAGTGTAACCATTTACTAGTTTAAATAAAATTTTCAAATCTATTTTTTTTCTTCTATCCGATAAACAATCAAAATATATATTAAATATGTTTTAAAAATGCTCCAAATCTCAAAATTTTCCTATTTTTACAAAACATAAGAAGCTAAAATTAAATCACTAAAAAAATTTGCTCTAAAGAAGACGTTTTACCATGCATGTGCTGCCTCCAAGTGTTTCTTGAATAGTAATACCAACTTGTTACATGGAGACGATATATGCTGATAAATCATTAATATTTATTACTTTTGCAATTTATGTCCAATCATACTTTCAAGTTGTTATCACAGTTAATGTAGCAACCTTAGATCATATACTATGAATGGGCCCATATCACGATCATTTTAAGCACATATTCCTATATTAATATTAGTGACACTTATATATATATTATAGTCTCTGACTATAATACATGTAACAAGAGAAATGTCACATATTTCTCTATGTGATTCAATATGTCAGAGACTCGTCACTTATATGTGCTTAAAATTGTTTTCAACGTTGACCTGGGCAAGTCTTCATAGTATACGATCTAAGTATTAGGATGTCAACAACCAACGGCTCAACTTGATAAAAAAACACTTAAGTTCGGCAACCAACTCTGGATCTTTTTATTCAAAGTGTCCTAATAAGTCATAAGGAGGTTAATTAGGTAAACCTATGGTTAGTTACGGCTATGGTGATGATAGACGACTATCATCACTGGTCGTGAGCTTTGCAATGATCTTTTCCTACTAACAATCAAGGTACCTATTCGATATTGTAAACATAACAATGAAAGAAAATATTTAAATATTATTCGTTAGGCTGCGTTAGGTTAGGCAAGGGTGTGGTAAGATATTTGAATCTAACCAATTACATAATTTTTAACCACGGTGTTAACGGCGACTGGCTATAGTGTTTTACCAGTATACATACAACTATACAAGTCATTGTAAATAGAAAAAGTATACAATAATTAATTTAAATTTAAAATACAGTTTTGTTTTAAAAATCTTTTATATAAGTTTTTCCATGTATTACTTTCCATTATTTTCACATTATACAAATTTATAAAATCTGATTATTTCTCACATATTTACAAAGACGAAAACAGCTAGTATCCAACTTTTTTAATTTATATTTAAAATGATCGGACTGTAATTCAAAATGCACTGCAGTCTCCAGCGCTAACATTTTGAAATAAAAAGTTTTTGCCTGTGGGCTCCCATGTTCCCCTTCAAAAAGTTTTTTTTATCAATTTAAATCTTGTAGATTTTTCTAAACCAATTTTTTAAATATCAACAACCTGGTGGTATAACCATTTTTTTCTAATTCTTTTTTCTCACTCCTTAAAAAATATTTGCCTGCCGGCTACCACGTTCCTCTTCAACATTTTTTTAATACAATTTATTTCTTGATGATATTTTTAAGCATGAACAACCTGGTGCCATATTATTTTCTAAACTTTTTTTCATGCTCCTTATATCATTGAATTCAAATTTGATACCATTTTTTAAACATTCTTGTAAGTACTTTACAAGACTGAATATAGGCTAAGGCTATTATGCTATATTATATATGTGTTTATTTACCTCACATGAATATTTGTATTTATATTGTGTCAATACAGGTAAAATTTATATTATGTCAAACTGTTTATATATTTCTTATTTTGTTAAACTTTCTATAATCTAATTACCGATATTCTAAGAAATTAAGGTTATTAGTTTATTACTTACCATCCGGTTATAAAAAAATAGTTTTCATATTTTAATATTACATTTTTATAAATATTAGCAATAATCATTAATACGTGAGTACCTGGTGGCTGCTGGTATATTTCAAATGTACATTTTACATTCCAGAATATTCCCAAAATCCAATAATTACAATCTTCATTTTATCCAAAAACCAATTTAACCAATCTTTATTTACTCATTCCAGTTGGAAGAAAATAGATGTTGGATAAAATGGTTTGTAGTAAAAACGAGCGTCTAGAGACAGCCCCCTCGGAGGAGTTTCTCTTATCACAAAACCATTATCACATAACCAAGGTGGATATATATATATATATATATAACCTTGCACATAACCAATCATTATCACGGTCACAAAGTTTAATACGTAATATAAAATAAATAAATAAATATGTTAAATTGTTAATATAAAATAGTTACTTAATATTACATCGTAAGATTTCATAATTTCAATAGTATTGTATTGTTTCACTATAGTATTACACTCAGTATAAATTTGTAATACGTTGTTAAGATTGGTAAGTCATCCAAAAAACTAAATAAAAATTTATAAAATTAAAATTATTATAGTATAAAAATTAGTAGAAAATTAATTAAAGTATAAATTAAAATATGTAGTGTTATTAACTATGTATTAACCAAGATTGAAATATCCGATTATTTCACCATGGTATTAATTAGGTCTTATTTTGTATAAGTGTGGTCAGAATCAATATGAATGTAGGGAGTTTGATCATTTCCTTTTAAATCGGCGATTATTTGATTTCTCATTGTTAATGTAGGTTTATTTAATCTTTGTTCTTCTGGTGCTTGTACTCTTTGTTTTTTGATGGAATAAAACCGTAACTGTTTTTCTACATTTTTGTTAACAGGTTCCTGATTTTCTACATTTTTTATTAAATTATTTTGTCCTTCATACAATATGCCTAAACCTCTCTCCAATCATTAAATTCTACAATTAATTAACAAAATATTTAAACATAGTTATAACACTGTAATAAATATAATATACAATTTATTATAATATTTTTAAAATTGTATCTTTACCTTGTAATGAAGCAAAATTATGAGAAGTTATTTCTAACTGAGGATTATTTTTCTCAATGCCAGTAAAATGGGTGACTTTTATATGTCAAGCTAAATTATATTTTGTTTTTAATTGGATGTTGCAGTATGCACATTCAAAATACATAATTAAAAAATATATCAAAGAACAATGTGTTAAAATATTTAAAAATATAAAATACAAAAAAACTATAATTTACTATAATATTTAAGAAACAATGTCCATGCTACAAGGTATTCATACAGAAAGTGTTACATTAATAAGTAAGAAAATTTCCACAGGAAATAAAAATTAATACAGATAACAGTTGAAAAGGGTTTTACCTGTATTAAATAAATACTGTGTATATTACAGTACATAAGTATTTTAGGTAATAATAGACAAAATATACAAAAATTAACTAAATAAATTTCTTTCATATAGATTATGTTAATAAATTTATAATGTACATTTTTCAAATAATTTGAATTTAATTTGGCGCTCACTGATAACGTATTGACCATATTAATGGTATTAAACTTTGTGACCGAGATAATGATTGGTTATGTGATAATGGTTTTGTGATAAGAGAAACTGCTCCGAGGGGGCAGCTGTCTCTAGACGCTCGTGTAGTAAAAAGACATTTTGGTTCAATTGTATATTAGAAAATATACATTTCGGGAAAAAGTAGTACAGTCTCGTTATCGCGTGGCTTTGTGTCGGTTGGCTATTTGTCGGGTGGCTTTTTGAGGTATCACCACAGAATAGGTGAAATTTCACCTATTCTGTGGTATCACCGTTGAAAGGTAGTAGTTGTATAGATACCACGAACTAAGGTATATCTTAATTTGTGATAAGTAGGTAGGTATACTAGAATAGTAGAATCTTGATTATTATTCTTAGTTCATAGTATCATACTTCTCACTAGTCACTAGTCAATTCTTAGTTATTAGTTTCAGGTCGATGTATTACAAAATAATATTGAATTGAATTCCAATTCTACTATGGATCTTTTAAAAGCTGAAATTGAAAAGAAAAGAAAACAATTAGAAGATGCTAATTTACTTGTAAGTAATATTTACATAAATTATATAATATTGTAGGTACAGTGTACTTACCGTAGTATTTATGTACATACATTTTGTAGAAAAAGTTTGTAATATTTTGGTATTTTTAATTATATTTTGTAGAATCCAAATAGAAAATTTTTTAAAAGATCTGATTTATTAAACAAAGAACGAGAAGAATACTTGAAAAAAAGTACTATAAAAATTGAAGGTCTTGAAAATCCAGTTGAAAAACAATCATCAGGTTAGTAATAAATTCTTTTGTTAAGAGGACGCCGCACCCGCGTGTGTTGTCTCCGTCTTACACACATATGACATACCAAATTTCCGTTCGCTAGTTTCAATAAGGTGTTGTCAGTTTTTATATTAGAGTGAATTGACCTATTATCATACTTTAAAGTTAAACATTATCTGTGTTCTCTTGTTGGTCTTTTACGATATTTCAATTTTTAAGTGAGTTATGGCTATGGAAAGTATTAATGTTTTAAAATGCTCATAATTCACGTAAAAATTAAAATATCATAAAAATCCAACGAGAGAACACATAAAATGTTGTTACCTAAACATTTGGTAATGGGTCAATTCACTCTAATATCAAAACTGACAGCATATTATTGAAACTAGCAAACGGAAATTTGGTATGTCATACATGTGTAAGACGGACACAACACATGCGGGTGCGGTGTACTCTTAACATAAAATATGTAAATGATATTATATAGAATATAGCTGTAATTATAGGTGTGCATCATAGACCTACGTAGCATGGGGAGAGGGGGGCAGCAATCTAATGATGATTAAGATAAGTACTTCAAAATTCAAACAAAAAAAAATTTAAGTGTTTACTACTTTAACTTACTCACCTGGTCAACCACTAATAATAAGGTCATAAAATAAAAATAAATATTTTTTTGTTTGAAATATCATAAAAAATATAATAATAGTCAACATATTTTTTAATTCTTTAATACATACATTTTACATACATATTTTGAATATGCATTTTACAATTCATAATTCTATTCTTCAGGTATTTTTCCCTGTATTTAAAATGTAGTACCTATAATGCATAACGAATTTGGGAGAGTTATTTTAAAATATTATCATGTGTTTAGGCAACCTTCTTTTTAATATCCTGTGCTGTGTTTAGGCAGTATTTTATCAATCCGTTTTCCCCTTAATTATGACAGACTTGATTACAATAGTTTGATACAATATAATATTTTATCTTAATTTTTATATTGTATCATACTGTCTTGTTCAAACATATTGTCTTTATAAAGGGGTAAAATGGTAATTCACTTATACACATGACGCTCAAATACAGCTTTGTTATAGTTGACAGACCTCAATGATTACAATGTTCAATGTTTATTAATTGGAACCAGAGTCTAGTTCTTTTTTTCCCATTTGGCTATTTTAAAATACACAAGGGCTCCCAGAAATTGACGGGTAGGCCAGACTGACACTGATTATTCCTAAAAATATTGTGCTAATAGTATAAAGAAAATGTTGTGAATCACTTACATTAATACTTTTCTTTTAATAATTACTTTTTGTATGTTATTTTATTTTATAAAATATTTTATAGCATCATTTTAGTTGTGCGTAGTATATTTTTTTATTATTTATTAGAATCTAGGTAAACATTTCTAAAATAAGCAGCCCTAATAAAAATTTGTTTTTCAAAAATAAATTTCAGACGATCATTATTATTAAAAAATGTCTTGAGTATTTCATTATTAGATATTTCTGGTTGTCAATAAAAAAAAAAGGGGAAATATTTAACCACTCTGTTGTACAGTAGGTGCTGATTTTGAACTCAATGAATAATTATATATCATTGCACAGGCAAACAATTCTGAGCAAAGACAGTTTGTCATCCTAAAAAATTATAAGTTTATTTTATGATGTATTTATATTGCTATTATTGTAATTTATTTTACTAATGGTAATTTGAGTAGGTTGATTTAGTTTTTATCAAAAACATTGCATTTATTATGTTATTAATATTGAATTATTACAATAGTACATGTTTAATACTCATATAATAGGTATATTAGATTCTGAGCTAATGAGCGATGAATGTATTGATTTTACAATGATGTGTGTTTATTTTTTCTATTTTTTTATTTTTGTGTCTATGTGCACAATAAGTAGTCGAAATAATGCTTTGATTTTCAAATTTAGTATCTTGTTGGTGCATTGAGGAAGTTAAAATTTAAAATTACCTAACCTAACCGGTGAATGGCGAGAATTATGAATAATTTTGTGGTATAAATACTAAATAGGCAATAGCATAAAATTAATCTAAATGTTGAGCAAATGTTATCGCATTTATAAAACATAACAATATACATACAAATTTCAAATCCCCACAAAGTCAAATACATTAGCCTAATACTTGACAGGTGCTTAACCTGGTCTTCTCATCTTAAGGATAAGCTTAAGAAGCTTAATTCTAGACTCAATCTGTTAAGGCCACTCCTTTGCTCTAACCTAACTATATCTACCAAAATCATTCTATATTAAAGTCTTTTCTTCAACCAATATGTATGGACCAATGGCATTGTAATATGAGGTTCTGCTAAGAACTCAAATAAACAAACTTTACAAGCTTTCAAAAACATCTGTCAATGTGTAATCACTGGTGCACCCTGGTTCGTCTTTAAATTCCGACTTCAAATTAACATCCTTCAACAAAATAGCTGCTATCTACTAGAAACATTTCCACTTTAAACTGCAAGATAATCCTAACCATCTAATTGTAAAAATAGAAAAATAATACTAGTAACAACTCAGATTTTAAGATATAAATATCTAGCGCTTTTATTTATTATATTAAAATAATCAACAAATTAGCTTCACTAACACTTCCTGGTAACCCAAGAAGACACCTCAAAAGGAATTGGTGCGGTGACTTGCTAACATAAAGCTTAGCTTAAGTACTTCATAATATTTAGAGGTGTCACAAATGTGTGATTTCCTCCTCATGTGTATAATCTATCAACTGTCTGTAAATTATTTATTTTACTTATTGTACAAAATGTATGGATAGTAATTCTTCAAAATAAAGTTAAATATTTAAAAAAAAAAAAAAAAAATTAGGTACAACAAAATAACTTAAATTGTTATTTTTTTATTAATTTTGTCCAAATTTGAAATCAAAATGTCTATAACAAAAATACATTTGAATATTTTTTAGATTTTTTGATTTCAGACTCAGTATAAACTAATTATGTGGTATAAACATTTAATATTTGATACATTTTTTAATACATAATATGTACTGTTTGTCAAAATTTGAACTTCTAATGCTTATAAATAAAAACCGTAATAGTTGTTCAACGATTAATTTAGGTAGTGGTGATGAAAGTAATAGTTCTACATCTGAGAAACATACTTTATCAAGAAAAGAAGTAATTCGTAGGTTGAGAGATCGCGGTGAACCTATTACACTGTTTGGAGAATCAGAACTTGATTCTTTTAAAAGATTGCGTAGAAGTGAACTTGCTGAACCAGAGTCAAATAAAGTATGTCTTCAATTTCTGATTATATTAATTATTTCTGTATTTTTACACATATTATGTTGTTCTTAGGGTTTCAGAAATGATTTTCAAGAAGCACTAGAAAAAGTCGATCAAGACTATTTAGATAAGCTGATGACAAACAAGGCACCCGAAAAAACTTATACAGAGTTAGAAAGCATGGAAGAAGCAATGGCAACTTATGAAACCATTCAATCTAAAGCTGGTATTTTAGGAAGAAGGCGTGATCGATCCCAAGATATGGAAATTATTTTACAGCTTTTACAATTGTTATTGAAAATGTGGGAGGTTCAACTTAACGCTAGATCTGTTAAAGAAAAAGCTAGTACAAAAGGAAAGTTAGCGTTAGCTACTTACAATCAAACCCAAATTTATTTGAAACCATTATTAAGAAAACTAAAAAACAGCAGTTTACCTGATGACATTTTAGATAGTCTCACACTTATTACAAAACACATGCTGGAGAAAGATTATTTAAGAGCTAGTGATGCATACTTAGAAATGGCTATTGGTAATGCTCCGTGGCCTATTGGAGTTACTATGGTTGGTATTCATGCTCGTACAGGTCGAGAAAAGATTTTCTCAAAAAATGTAGCACATGTACTAAATGATGAAACCCAAAGAAAATACATTCAGGCCTTGAAACGTTTAATGACTAAATGTCAACTATTTTTCCCAACTGATCCATCTAGATGTGTTGAATATGCCCCAGATACATAAAATATTATACATTTTAAAACATAAAAATATTTTTCATACTGTATTATATTATAAAGACGAAAGATGATGTATAAAGTTTTAAGTAAAACTAATGATTTAGTTTACTACTATTTAAGGTTACTAATTATAGAAAATTATAAAATGCAACGATAACTATTATTTTTTTTCTCCCATTTCCTTTGATCTATTGGTAGCTGCTTCAACTGCATCCATCATAGCAAATCTATATGAAACATTAAAAATAATAATTGTATATTATAAAGAAATAATCAGCTGGATTACAAAATAATATTATATTTACCTAACACCTCCTTTTTCTAAAGCATGTAAAGCTGCAATTGTTGATCCTCCGGCAGATGTTACCATATCC
Source organism: Nasonovia ribisnigri (assembly GCA_027563435.1). Classification (NCBI taxonomy): domain Eukaryota; kingdom Metazoa; phylum Arthropoda; class Insecta; order Hemiptera; family Aphididae; genus Nasonovia; species Nasonovia ribisnigri. Next base: position 56,560 of record JANEHU010002624.1, on the reverse strand, counting down.
TTTAGTTGGCCAGTATGTTTTCCTGTTTCTAAAACCATACGACTTCCTCCTGCTATAGCACTAGCTGCTAAACGCACAGCTAAGTCACGTGGAATGCCTTGTTTTACACCACCATCAGCCAATGCTTCAATTATAAGAAATGCCTAAACAATTTAATTTAATCTACATAATTTATTGATAAGGAATAATTAATCCTATATTATAGAAAACACTTTTTTTAGTTGCAATGCTTACATAAGCAGGACCAGAACCTGAAATTGCTCCAGCTGCATTCATTAATGATTCTGGTATAACTTCTACACCACCTACAGCACTCATTAACAATTTAACTTTTGGCAAAGTTACAGAAATTTCCTCCAAACTAGCATCACTTAGATGAGAAATTGCTAAAACAAAATATTAATAACGTTTTAAATTGTTAGTGACTCATAATTTAATAAAACAATAATTGATTAATTGCTAACCATGAATTTGTCATACAAATACAATCATACTGGTATGTTAAACTATATTAATGTGTGCTTCAAACCTAGTTTAATTTTATTGTGAAATTGATACATAAATGCACCTTTAAATAGCAGTGGTGCCTTATAAAATTTAAATTGACATTTCAAATAACTTGAATGACCTACCCACTACACTGAATATTTTTTTCTATGCATAGCTGTAAATTATTTTAAATATCAAAAAATTGCCATGTAATAAAGCAATAAAGTTTTGTAACCACCCACAAATTGTACAAGGCAGTTCAATCAAATCCCTACACCAAAGTATGAGACTGCCATAGTGAATAATATGGTGGGTTTAGCACAGTTTGGTACCCATAACCCATCTGTAAATAATATGAAAGTAGTGAAGATAAAAATACTAGTTCCGATGTGCCGGCACAAACTATGTGGTGTAGGTATTTTGCTATTAAAATTTGATACTTGACATAAGTAGTAATTTTTTGTAGTTAGTCAAGGACCAATATCCTGAAATATATGTTCTGAGCCGATGCTTCAAAACAATGTATTCACATAGCTACTACAAACAATAATAAATTAATAAGAATTTGGGCTGGCTTAATATGCTGCAAACCTCTCGTTTTTTAAACATTAATTTAAACAAACCTGAAAATCCTTCTCCAATTAGACTAGGTGTATTTGGCATAACTTTGAATAAAACGCTAGAGCTTACATTGAATGACTAAAATAAAAAAATAAAATGATCAGTGATTGCACTTCTTTAAACACTTATAAATCAAGAATAGCCAATACTATTCTATACATCATATCAGATATATAATATTTAAGGAGTTATTAGTATATATTTTAGTACCTTGATGGTTGACAAAATTAATATAAGTTAGGTACATATTTTATTTGTCAGATTACAGTTTGTTCATTATTGAAATGATAAATAAATCAAATGAACAACTCTTTTCGATAATATGCATTTACTAGAAACATAATATCTAGTAAATGTTTAAAAAACAAAAAAAAACTTTTTTTAAATATGAATAACACTCGATAAAATAATTTAGATTGAATTACATAATAGTTTTATTAATTCAAATTTTAATTTCAATATCTTACCTCTTGTAATATATTTAGTGGTATTCCAGCCATAATTGATACTAAAATATTTAAGGAACCAAAAGTTGTTGTAAATAATTCTGATACGACCTTAGGGAAATATTGCGGTTTTGTTGCTAAAAATACTATTTTAGTATTACAAAACACAGCATCTGAAAAATAGATAAATAAAGAGCCAAATTCTAATGAATTATGATTATTTAAGTAATTTTTTTAAATTATATTAATCATTATTTAAAATTAACATCATGAAAGCAGTATTTAGTGCTGTTTCTATAAACCTACTATTATCAGTTGTTACAGCAGCACCAATATCTCTCCATACTTTTTTATTATTTTCTGAAGGTGATGATACAATTAAGTTTTCCGCTTTACATATGCCTTTAAAAAAAATTCATTAGTATAAGTCATTACATTATTATTATTATAAAACACAGTAGATTTAAAAAATAAATAGGACATTTTTTCTATGCAGCTATACAAGTTAATTTTGAGATCCTATGGAAAATAAAATGTACTAATAGGTAGACTGTAAGGTACGTTATGAAAATAAAAATGTGAACAAAAATTGAATAGATAGGTACTTATACCAAACAAAATGAAAAAATCGGTAATATATTTCTGAATTATTTATTCGTACTTAGTTAATAATTTTTATTTTAAAACATACTAACTAAAATTATTTAGCAAACTTACCTTTCTTGATAAAAGCAAGTCCAATGGCTTGAGCCATATTTCCTGCCCCTATGAAACCGATTTCATATATTTTATGAGGATCATAGTTGGACATGGACATTTTTCGAGAAGAAATATTTAAATATTTTTAAAATTAAAATGTTAATAAAATTATTGTCAGTACAACCCAGTCTTATATTTGAAAATATAAAATGTATAATGATATAATGCACCTAATTGCTCAACTGAGTACTGAGTAGAAGACACGAGTGTGAAATGTGAACTAAGAAGTTTTAAAAATCAATGACTACTACCTATATGGTTAGACTATTATAATAAATAATGTCAATTGCACGGAACTTTTTTTATAGTAGTCCGTGGTCAAGCGTTTATGGCAATAATCTTTTATCTATGGTTTATGGTTTATTATTTAATATTTATAATCCTCGGATGAATTGATAAATATAATAGCATAATCTTTCTATGATAATAAGAATTGGGGGCAGTCAGCTGAGACTGGGTTGTAGTATATATATATATACTAGTTACACAACTCCTATATTAAATTGCTTAGAACCACGATTAAAGATATATTTTTAATCGTTCTTAGAACACATGGGACCATTCAATATGTTTTGCGATAAGGCACAGAACAAGACGCAATAAGGCTCCTCGTAGAACATTAATCTGTGGTAGAACTAGATTACAGTGAGCCCTAGCGGCAAACTGTTGTACAGACTACGTTTTATATCGTTAATGGGTTAATGTTTCAAAAATATAACACAAGGAGCGCTCATTAGTTCTTCATTCTATGATAATGCAATAATTAAAAGAGGGTCCATTTCTTCCATTATCCATAGTGTAACTGTGTAAGTTGTGCGACCAGACGCCAGTATAACTCATAGACCTTTAAAGCACGGATTAAGATATACCTAAAAATTAAAATAATATCTACCGTGCTTTAAAGATACCTTTATAGGTCTATGGATTCTACCTTAGATGTGATTTTTATCATATTACCATAATATTCATAATAATAATAATAATATACTTGACACTTGTATATTAATATCACACTTTAGTTAGTAGCTATATGATTAATATACTATACTATATGATCTAAATAAAGATTCTACTCATAGATAATATGTACATGATCAAAGAACCTACCCAAGTCTCAAGGTGTTTTGATATAAATACACCTCGAATCTACTCAATACTCATGGCTACATAGGTACTTAATAGTAGTACTTACTATTCTAGTATGCACAATTTAACCCTTAAATCATAATAATATAATACACAGCTGAGAGCATAGAGTAATATAATACGAGGGATTTACTGAGACACCAAGTAATAATTAATATTAATTATGCTCACTCATATTCATTGCTTTAAGATAAAATATATCCTAATCGTTTTCTGCTTTTTTTTCCTTAATAATGAATTTCTAATTTTTATACTTAAGTCATAGTGCAATATTTTCAAATACTTAGAGTTTTATACCATTCTTACTGTAAATTATTAAGTAGATGATTTGTTTGTAACTGTTGATGTATTAAAATCAAAAATCGAAGTTCGAGGTAATTACTAATTTCAAAGTTGTTAGCATAGTATCTGGCTGGCATACCAATATACCATGAAATCATCAACCATGATTTAAAATAATTATCTTATATCGTGCCATGAACTGAGGTCTAGGTTCGAGGTTTGAACATTCAAAATTTCAATATAATATGATTTTGAAAAAGAATAAAAATTAACTCATACATTCATACTTCATAGTTCATAGTCATATCGAATACTACTATATGGAATAATCGAAGTAAATTCATATCCAATTTATTAAATCATTCAAATACACCTTGAGAGTTCGGATTAACATTTAAAATAAATATTTAATTAACTATTTTAAAAGGACGTTACACCGACATTTGTTGTCTCCGTTCTTACAATAGTGCGTAACAGCAAATTGTACGCTCAGCAGGTCACGTTTAGCTCTGTAAGTTTAAAAATTAGAGTGGATTGACTTCTTATATAATTCAAAGGTAAGATTATTATCTAGGCATTGTCATAGGCTTTTTATTATGTTTTAATTTTATACCTAATTATGAGTATTTTAAAATTGTAAATTGTTTTTATATCTTAAAATACGCATCAGCTCGCTTTGCTTTAATAATTTAATCGTGAAATAATATTATTAGATAAGAACCATTCATCTATCATTAGAACCATTACTCATCATGTTAATTTTCCTATCGGTGAGTGTCACGAATTAAAATATACTTAATATATTATATATATTAATTCGTGGTGAGTGTTATTGTTATCAGTGTACCGCGAAGTAGTGAGTATATTTTCCATGGGCTTGTCGACTTTTCCAAGATCCGTGACGTTAATAACAGACCAATAGGGGACCAGACATACCAACAACACCAGACGTGACCAATTTCTCCTTCCTAGTCCCGTTATACTCTCCAAACGTGTTATTATTATTATTTTTTAGAAAGTCGAAAAAAGTTTTTGTTTTTCTTCTCAGTAGTCAGTTCTTGTTTATCTCACTTAGAGTAGATGAGTTATTAGATGCAGTTGTAATTTGTGTAAATACTTTATAATGTAGACAAATTTACTCACACTAAAATAAACACGCACACATATTAATAAATATGTAATAATATTTAAATTGTTTATTATTTTGCTTTTTATTATGATAGCTAATACTATTTTTATTATCAACGATTTATCGGAGTGTTTATTTTTACGTTTCAAATGTTATTACGCCAAAAAGTGAATTTGCACTTCATACATAGCTGGTTACCGAACGAACCGATATTGCTCATATAAATGTTCCAGTATCTTATACGTACCTCCTATATTATCGTACAGAATTATGATATTGTTTAAAACTATTAATTCGGCACTTGTCTTATGATTATAAAAGTCGTGTTGATCGTGGGCAGCATCTGCTATTACGCCTCTGGCGAATCACACGTATTTCGATACGCCGCATGAAATCTGTGTCAATGAATGCTGGTAAGTTTTTACTTTCATTTTGATCATTCATTTTAATTGAATATCAAATAAATATAATGGTTTTATGGCTTTAAACATTTTTGTGCCGTACATGGTACATCATTGAGTATTATAAAAATAATAGTTAATTTTATTTTTTTTTCATACTAAGTACTACTATTAGTACTACTACCTATGCATAATTAAGTTTACAAATGCATTTTTACATTCAATATGACGTGATATCCTGTTAATTTAATGTAAAATAAATGAATAATTTTGTGTAATTTTGAGATCATTTAATAATGGTCAATGGGACCAACCCACTGTACATTTTATCTACCTATACAATTTGTGTAGCATATGGTTTTAGATAGGGCCAAATGGATAATATTATGTCATGAAAATGACCATATTATGAAGTTTTAAATAGTTGTAATAAATTCACAATAACAGCAAATCAAGAGAAAACTGCTAAAGACATTTTTAAAGTACCTACCTTCCAATTGTTTTAACGACTAGTTGAAATGAAATTTTTATTATACTTATAGCTAGCCCATACAATTGTATACTCTAAAAATACATTTAATCAAAAATTGATGCTAAATGGTAAACAAATTTTAGAACTGAATAATTTGTTTTTTTTATATCTAAGAAATAATAAAGAATTAAATGTATCTTAAACTTTATATCAAGTAACTATTAATACATTGTAATATTACCTATTTTAATTCTTATATTAGCCTTAGGTTATAATTTTATTCTAATGTAGTTAATTTAAAAAAAATAATTACTTTACTACTATTTTTGGTTTTCGATAACCATAGTTAATAAAGTAGGAATAGAACTAAAATCTACGATTTACCTATCTGAAATTGGAAGAAATATTTTACTGATATATTTAAAAAAAAAAGTGCTAAGTAAGTAGGTAGGTATAACAAGAATTTATTTTATGTGTTACTGATAATTTTTAATTTTTTGATTTTGAGTAAGTTAATTTAGTAGTTATGTAGGTACCTATTACTTACATATGGCATATTATTATATGGCCTTTAAGTAATGTATGATTAAAATCATAATACTTGTAGTTTCATTAAGGTTAGTAGTGCAATTTTTATTATAATAAACAATTTAAAAATATGTTGGTGATGAATGGTTATGTGTGCAATAAGTAATAACTGTTTTCTGTTAGTATATTTTTCTATAGAATTTGCTTGGTGTTCCGACTTAATGTACCTATTATTGATTATTTGACTTTAAATGTTTTAAATTGTTCATCTTTTGTATAATTCATCTTTTTCATAATTTGTATCTCATGTGACCCATTTTTTAGTTTTGAATGGTTGTTACAGTTACTATGTACCTAATTTATTATTATTGTTCTGAAAGAATTGATGTACCTTATTTTATTTTCCATTTATAAAGGCTATTAAATTCATATATCGTCTCGTATTTTGTTGGTTATTTTCAGTAATTTATTTTTTCCATGAGTATTTTCTATTTTTTATTTTTACATTAGCCAACACTTAATAATAATAATTAATATGTATTAACTAGGTATAGGTAGAATTATTTTTTTATTTTTAAAATTTTTATCAGATAACTAGAAACATCTAAAAAAAAACCATAGAAACACTTCAATTTGTTGAGTAGTATTATTTCTTATTAAATAAATTTTATTTTAAATTAGTGAACTGATAGAGATTTTAAAAAGTCAGTGAATATTATAATCCTGGAACAGCTGGAACACCTGGAACACCTGGAACCTGAGCTGAAAACTATTAAAAGACTACCTATTTAGGTACAACTGTACAAGTATAAACTTATTTAAATGGTCATCTCTATGGCTCCATAATTACCTTAGATCTTATACAATAGATAGAGTCATATGAATAATTTTGTGAAGCCAACATAATTGTAGGACCACAGTGATATGTGCTTGCATTTGGTCTCTTATCATTCATTATTGGCTCAGATATGAAATAAACAATATAAACTATAAAAGTTTCATAAGCAGTCACCCATGTGCTGATGTCACGGGTCCTATAACTCATTCTATAGGTATGATATACTATGACTCCCATCCATTATATATGATCTAAGATAATTACCTTCTTAAATTTGTGACTAAGTAAACACACAAAAACATCCTTATGCATTAAAAACCTTAAAATATTCTTTTTTAACTTGAAATGTATACTATTAAAACTATAAGTTATTAAAACAAGTATGCAATATTTTTCAATAAAAATAACATACATTTTAAATATATGTATATTCTAAATCTCTTCTCTGGAAGGTTCTTTACTCACACAACCTATTGTTGTATCAATTATGATTATTGCTTGTATAATTGTATGTAAGAGATTGCTTTTAAAAAATTTGCAATTATATGCCGAATAAAAATTGTATTATTTGATTCTGTTGAACAAAAAACAAATTTGTATCTAGGATAGCAATACTTAGCATTCAATTGGATTAATAAAAATAAATATGCAATTGCATAGAAATCCAAGCCTTTACTTATTTATAATGGCTATTTAAAATCTAAATAATTACAATCTTAATACAAAGGGATTTGTATACTTTACCTATTAATATTTTATAGTATTTTAATCCCAGTTATATTGCAATAAACATTTAATTATTCATTAGTTTGTTATGCTAGTAGGTATGTACAATCTTTGCAGTGTAGTATCTTAATTTAGTAAATTCCTTACCACCCAATTTATCAAATGTGTCTTATTACCTATATTCATTTAGATTATTTTTATTTCATATGAAGTGAATAAGAAAATGGTTACATTTTTGTTTACTGTTATGATTTAGTCTAAGCAAGCAAACGTGATGTTTTTTTAAATTAAAATTTTGATATGATTGGTACCTTAAAGTACCTATTACATTTAAAAGTACCAAGGCAATTTTTTAACATCAAAAATTAATTTTCAACACTCTTGTTAATTGCTAAAATTATGAATTAGCTTACAAATCGTCTGGATTTTTCCATCCATACAGCCCAGATGTATTATGATTTTACTTAGGTTTGTCGTTTGATAACAACTTTAAAAACCAATATTGTAATTGGTACTGCTATTTTTTATTTTATTTACTTTAACAGTCATAACCTTGTCATAACTATCAGACAAGTTGTAATATATTTTTCCCGTTGTCTATAAAAAAAATATATATATATATATATTTGCTTGTTTTATTTCCATTATTTTTATTTTTAAAAATAGTAAAGGTAATATTATTATACTTTAAATTAATATACAATATGATCAATTAAGTTCAATTTTGTAAATATTTTTTTGAGTTTGTACATTGATGTGGTTACACTTTTCAAAATATGTGATAAGTTTACTTTTCTTAGGTTTTTTAACTCTATTTTATTCTTATTCTTTGTTTATTTTTATCTACAACATATCATTCTAAAATTATGAAACAGGTTATTTGTTTTCTCTTTGCTAATTCTATAATCATAATATTTGCTGCATTTTTTTAAGTTGCTCATTTATTATTACTTATATCATACTAAAAAACTAAAACATTGAATTGTATTTATACACTTTCTCTTTTAGTCTTTTTTTTAGGTAAAAAAAAGATAAATAGATACCTAATTTTATGATTTATCCCAACAAAAACACTCCGTCAAGTACGTATAAAAACCTCGCTTAAAAAAAACCCAAATTAGAAAAGTTGTGATATCAAAAAAGGGCTAAGTAATTTTTTTAATTCATTAGTATAGAATTGTTTATAATTGTTTTGTATTTGATGAAGTGCTAAAATTGAATACAATTAATTTAACTTAGCTTGAAGGCTAAAAAATAAAATGGGGTTGTAAATATCATGTTACCATTGTAACTGTAATCATAAATATTAGTAGCCTTCAAGCTAAGCTAAACTATCGCACTTCATATAATACAAACAATTGGTAACAAATTTCTATTCTAATGAATTTAAGAAATTACTTACACCCTTTTTGATATCACAACTTTTCTAACTTTAGTTTTTATTTTTGTTACAAGGTTTATACATGCAGTTGACGGATTGTTATTGTTGAGATATTTATCATTTTTTTATTACAATTTTGGATATAGTTAACCTATGTCCTTTTTTTTAGTGAAAAACTTTGGGGACAAAATATCTTTGTTCTTTTATGGATTTAGTAAATGAGTATGATATATGTATAGCTGTAAATATAGCTTACGAATGTTTCTAGAAAATGATAATGTAAACATCTTTAGCTCCATGAGGCCATCGTTCACAATACAATTTTGTATCATTGCATCTAACCCATTTATTACTTTGATGAATGATACTTGTATAATGTGCTGACGTCATTGAAGGCAAATCACTGAGAGCAATTTATAAATTTTTTCTTTAATATTTAATACCTGGGTTGGTTATGTATTTATAATTATCACCTTCTTAATTTTGATGGTGCTTTCTTTTCGGTAAACACATTTTAGGCTTAAAACTTAATTTCATTAGAATTAAAACTCAGGATAATCAGTATAGATTTTAAAAGTATAATTTTCAAAAAATCTGTGAATAACTGTTAAGTAAGGATGAATTCATCAACTCATGGTTATGGCAACCTCAAATATAAAAACTATGGTGATCAAAGTTAAAATATCAAGGGGGCTAAGGGCATTGCCTTTCTACCCTCTATGACACATGAGCATAAAATATGTGGAACATTTAATTGTTACATTAGTTACATTGTTCCACATTTAGTTATTAATTTTTTTTTAAATATTGTATTATTGTTATTCTTATATAGTTATATGTATCTTGGTTGTTGTCTTCTTTTTGTTATTGTACTATATTTTGTAATGAGCTATTGTCCATTAATCACACAATAAATAAATAATTTATATTGCAAGTTCTTACTTATTGTAGTGGGAATAGGATTGTGAATGGACTTGTGAGTATTTTTAATTCTCTGTAGATTATTTTTTAACGCAAGACACTCATTATTTCAAAAACTATTATAATTTTCTAAAATGTTTGTAAATAATTTTAAATAATTCAAAAAATTTTTTTTTTTTAAAGTTCATTACTTTTTAAATGATAATATACATTTTATATTTTATATTTCGAAGCTGAATATTTTTTGGTATATTTTGGCATGTAGAAATCTAATTTTGAACAAGCAGTTATTAGTTATTACCTCGGTTATTACAATGTTACATCTTATACGTTCATCTAAAAAATAAAAAAAAAAATTTCAAATACATTGATCTTAAGTTTGAAAAAGATCCCACTACCGCAGCACACACCATATTTTTCCATCCATATCTAGAACTATTACTTTTCTATCTCGTATGTTCAAATTTATATTGTAGTATATAAACAGGTCCAATTAGTGTCACAATAATTATAATTATACCTTATTACCTATAGCTACTTAATTCGGTTGTAGTATTGAGAATTATAATAAAAATATTTAGATTGTAGGTGTATTAAAGATTCTTCAATAATACTGTCATGAAATTAATTTCAACTAACAAACATAAACAAGTTGTATATCTATTATTTTGCATTTATTATTTATAACTACTATGTATATTTTTTATATCAATCAATTTTGCTGTTTTTGATAAGATGATAACCTATTTTAATTTTTTTCTTAATTTATTTTATATTATTTTAGGTAGATATGAATTAATTCTATAGATATATTTACTAAAGCCTTGGATGATTTAATGACAAAGTACAAATTATAATTAAAAATAAAATAGGTATGCAGTATGCTATAATAAAAATTAAAATCATACTACCTATATATGTGATGCTTATTGTATGTAAATACAAAAATTTAGATCATATTTAACCTTCATTTTAGAATATTTAAGAAATTCATTATTTTCTTTTTATTTATGTATGACATTTTAGTCCATTTACACAAATGAAAAATAATGTATATTTAATACATCATTCATAAAATGTTCTTTGACGAAGTTGTTCTACAGTTATATTTTATTTTATAAATTGTGTGTCTAAAACTTTCATAAACTGTTGAAAAAAATTGACTATATTAAGACGCATGAAAGGTGACTTAACATTTGATGAATCTATAGTGGATTAACGGACTTTCAGACATAATTAAATCGATTTGTTGTTAAACTCTACATAAGAGTAAATCCATAAAGATTAAAAGCTTTCTAATAACTCAATGACTTTATTGTTGTTTATTTTTCACTAAGTACCTATTTAAAAAAGTAATAAACCGTTGTTTATTGAATTTAATAAATATTATACTATATTTTTATAATCTGATATTGGCGATAGGTATTGTTTGTAAATAAACCATGTAGACAACTTATATTTTTCGTGTTGTCCATACTTCTTTGATAAATAATAATCGATTGATTAGGATAAAATATACACATTTAAGGACAATCGTATAGAAAATTTTAAAATCTAGAAAACACTTCATTTTTTCGTACAGGTCCTATATTTATTTTTATGTTACTAAAACGTTTAAATTTTTAATTCACCATCACTCAGGCATCAACAGTCATAGTATGTTTACGGATAACTAGTGACTTTCGCCGGCTTATTCTGTATATTATATAATGTATTATATAACAGATATATGATTAGACTGGTTGGCTAAAAACTAAAAAGTAAAGACCGGTTGTCTGTTCTGATCATTACACCAATACTGGTCCAAAATTTTGTGTAGGAGCTCGGGTTGAAAAAATGTACACGTGTGTCCTCCCAAAAATAACACAATATTATTTAAATTACGCATTCCAAAAATTACTAACAATGTAATTTATTTTGGTACAAACCAGCTAAATTGTTGACCATTATTTATTCGATGTTAATTGAAATATCAAGTTTTAAGACCAATGTCCCAAATACCTATTTGGCCGAGTTTTCGGGATCTCCCAAAATGACTAAATTGATTCAAAATTATTAGTCAAATTTATTTACTATTTATACGTCGATAATTATTATGCTAAGTAAACATCGAATTCCGGTTTACAACAATAAACAATAATAAATATGCGGGGGATTCGCCAAGCTTGATTTTATCCCTTTTAAAACTTAAATAATTAATTTGTTACGTCTTATTGCAGAATGCAGATCTTATTGTATGTTTTTTTTTTTATTATTAGAACAAGCAAGAATATATATACGATCTTAAAAAATACTAAAAATCTACAGTAACAATTTTTTTTATAACCATTGAAAGTTTAAATATCGACAAAATACATAACAATCACAATTATCAAATTATTTTCAGTTAGAAATTCATAAAACTTTTACTTTTTAATCCAAAGTTTTAAAAATGTAATACAAGATTCCTTTTAAGTTTGTCTACCTTTATCAAAAAAAAAAAAAAAAAAAATGGCTATAAGAAAGTCCAATTAAATTTTGATGAGCGTTTGAAGTTCAAATTTTTTATAACATTAGATATTCACTCGATTTCTCATATAGCGATTATCTTAATTTGTTGTAATTCAAAATCTATAACGGTATTAAGAAACCGATAATAAACGGATTTAAAACCGAATAACCGTAGATTTTTAAATAACTTTAAATTTATATCATATGGATATGTTTATTTTATCAATTCCTATTCTCGATAAAGTTTTCAAAACATTTTGACTTGTTTCGTGCTGTTAAAGGACATTTTTAATTTCTAATTTTTCTAGTTTCTTTTTCTATAAATATCAATAAAATATTATTTATTCGGTTATAAAGCATGAAAAATTAATACAAGGCGCCTGATGTATTATTACAATAGTAGTTGAAAAATATTAAAAATACATAGGTACAACAATTTTTATATGATTTTGTAGTTAAATATTGATAAAATGTTCAAATTGTATGGCTAGGGATTAAAATTTAAAACAAGGTTTCACGTAAGTAGGTTATTCGGTAACCAAAAAATCTCAAAAATATAAATACTCATTTTTTTAATAGTTACTTTCGTTTTTCGTATACAATGATATTATATCATTGAATTCAAATTTAATACCATCCATTAAACAGTTAGTTACCCACTTGCAGTAACCTACTGTAAAGCAGAGCGACATCCACTTACACACTTTTTTTTGGAATATTCAAGTATAGGTTACACACATTTTTTATATATTTAAATTTTTACAATTTAACCCCGTATAAAAATTGTAGTACTGGGTCGATGCAAACTTCTCTTTAGATTTCGTCCTGGAATATATTAATTTACCTATAGGTTTTATAGTGATGTGTTCTAAATTTTTTTATTTCCGCACGTGTATTCACGTTTTGGAGCAGTTCAAATTTTAAGAGTGATTTTATGTAGTGATTGTCGGAATATTGCAGGTATCTACGGTCCATATAGAATTTATAACAAAAGAAATTAAAAATGCGGAATGCTGGTACCATCAAAAAATTAACTTTTAGAAATCCTCAAATATTTACATTGTTCATATAGTTTTAAATAAATTGTCACTTGTCAATTAGTTAAATGTATATATGATGTTTGAACAATTTTATTTTATACTTTGGGAAACCTTGATTGTTAATGATAGTACCAGTATTGCAAGCTTATACTGACCTTACCAGTTTTCCGTTTACCTTACGTAGCAAATCAGATCTAGTTCGTGGTTTGGGTGGTGAAAAGTAAAAAAATATTTCTAAAATAATCGGTAACAATTTTTATTCAAAACCAGATTTTGATTAACCGTTTTTATTTTTGTAATTCGGAAATAAAAGACTGTAGAGACGGTAGAGACTTGATTTCTTATCAAATATTTGTGTTCATGTCGAACACATTATTTGGTTTGCATAAAAAAAAAAATTTAGTAGGTTTCTAAATTATCATTTATTACCTGCATTATTAAAGTATAAAATTGAAGGGGGAGTTAGTATGCTTGATGAATAGCTCTGTATAATACTCATAGTTATTTAAAAGAATTAGTTTTTAAATATTACTCGAAAAAAAATGTCTTTTGTAAAGGAATGTGATTTTTATCAATGTTATTTTCAGAGTATTTCTTATTATATAAAAATATCATAGTTCATATACTATAGTAGGTACCTATGTATACTTAGTTTAAGGTCTATGAAAAATGTCCACATTTTTGTTAGTAAAAAAGTGATAAATATTTACCTATTTTTTTATGGAATGTATTATTTTATCATTTATTATATATATATTTCTGACAAAATACAGATAATATTTTCTTGTTCTAGTAAACTTTAAAAAAAAAAAAATTGTAGAGTCACAATAAGTCACAAACACACAATCAGTATGACAGATAAAATTATTATTTTACTTCTCATTCAAGAATCGGGATTAGCAATTAACTGGAATCATTATAGAGATAGTGAGAACGAATCCTATATAAATTATAGCTAATGCATTTTTTAGGCTTAATATTAAAGGTGTATTTAAATATTCAAGTTTTTTGATAAATTTTCATTTAAAACAGCACTTCAACAGTATACTGCTTAAATAAAAATAAATTCAAAAAACTAGGTTGTAATTGTAATATTTTATATTGTATTGTATAATATTATACGTAAACCCGTACTGTCGAATCGATGGGTCCTCCCATTGGCCATTAGTAATAGATTATTACAATTTTCTTATTTGTATTACATTAGACATTAGTACAAAAAAAGGGGGGAATACTAGCTCGCTCCGGATAATGGTGTACCTCGTGTCCTTGTCACAAATTTATGCTTAAAAATGTTCGTCAATTTTTCAATCGCTAAAAAGACGCATATTCCTAGGTTTGCCAGGGGCGCTAACGAGTCTTCCTCCCCCATTGAATGTAATCATGTATGTGTTAAATCTTAAGTTTGAATTCAATGATATATCATTGCATACAAAAAACGATGTTTATAGCAAAGACGGTTGAAATAATTTTTGCCAAAAACATAGCATTACAAAATGTCATTGTGTGTATACAATATAATTATATTCGTTAACAGTAAAAATCCCCACAAAAATTATTTTTGAACTTCAACAGAATAACTAAAACCTTGTTCTTTGTTTAAATTCCTAATTTTGTCCAGATTTGAACTTCAAACCTAAGGATTGAAAATTTAAAACAAGCTTCCACGTAAGTTGGTTATTCAGTAACCAAAAAAATTTCAAAAATATAAACAGGTATTTTTTATAGTTATTTTATGTTCAAATTTGGACGAAATTACATATTAATAGCCAAGAATAACGATTTGAGTTATTTTGTTGTAATTTTATAATATTAATTCAACCTACCGGCTACCGTATTAATAAGTAATAACAATTTAAATATAATATGAAATATCCACACTGACAAACCGTCTCGGAATCGTTTTTTGTATGCAATGATATTATATCATTGAATTCAAATTTAATACCATCCAGTATACAGTGACCCACTTGTAACCTATAATGTACAGCAGAGCGACATCCACTTACCCGATTCTTTTTCTTTTGATCCCCTAAAGTACCAACCAACTAGACTCACTTTCCTAACAGTATATATGTTGATATTCAAAATCATTTTTGATTATTTATTTGTATTTTTAAAATATACAGCTAGTTTTCTTAAACAAAAAAAATACATTTATAAACACATAATTGTAGGTACAGACGATACATTTGAATATAATTTATAAAATAAATCAGCTCTCTATTATTTCTTTAATAAGTATTTAAAAAAAATTTAAACTTAAATAGCTGAATAAATAGGTATGACAAAAACGGGAGGTACTGCAAAAAGTCTATACAAGTATAAATTATGTCATTTTAAGCAACCTGTTAGACAGGCGGACTGCCTTCTCTCTCTTTATGATGCAATGCAAATTTATTGTGAGTAACGAATTATATTTCTTGGGTGTATCGAAATCATATTAAAGATTTTCGGGAGCCGACTCCTTGAACACCCCTAGGGCTTAGAATCTATGATAACAAAAAATAATTACTCAAAAAAATGTTTTTTTTTTACAGTTGTTGGTATAGGTACCCAGGAACTCACGATCCCGGCTTTTTCAGGAATTTTCGGGAATGGGTTAATAAAAAAAATGTTGGCTCGGTCAAAAAACTTGAAAATGTAATACGACGGTCCTCATAAATTATTTATAGTGGAAATTAAAAAAAAAAAATCGAGGGTACATCCACAATAATTTATATGACCGTCTGAAGTTAAAATGTTTATAACATTTATCAAAATCACGAAAATTATTTCGAGTTATGAATTCTCAAAAATTTCAATGTATATCTAAGATTAGAAATATTTATACGACAGTCCTTTTAAATTTTTCTACATTTAACAACAACAAAAAAATTTACCGGAAAGTCAAAGTAATTTTTTACAAGCGTTTGAAGTTAGACATTGGATATTTACTCTTAAATTAACAATTTCTCAATACAACGGTTTTCTTATTTTGTTATTCAAAAATTAATAATCGTAGGTACTTGAAACTTCCATCAAATGTTTATTTTATAATTTTAGTCAAAATATTTCGACTCGTTTTAAATTATTTATATTTTAATTTTTAGATTCTGAGCGGATCGATGATGTATTGATTTTACAATGATGTATGTTTTTTATTTTATTTTTTATTGAAAAAAAAACTTCAAAAGTTAATACAAGGTTCCTCGTAAGTTGTTGTTAGTGGAAATTAAATAAAAAGTTAACCGTAAATCAATAATAATTTTTTATGAGCATTTAAAGTTCAAATTTTAGCAAAATAAATAGTAAAAATCACGAAAATGTGCAAATTTTTTCAGTTAGAAATTCATAAAAAATTTTCCTTTTAAATCAAAGGTTTGAAAATTGTTTTCAAGATTCTTCATGAGTTTGCCTAGCGGTTTCAAAAAAAATGTCTACCTAAAAGTCAAATTAAATTTTTATGATCGTTTGAAGTTAATTTTTTACAACGTTGGAAATTCACTCGATTTCTCATGTACCTATAGTGTTCTTATTTTGCTGTAATTCAAAAAGGAATAACTGTAGATACTTGAAATTTATATCATTAGTTTATTTATCAATTCCTATACTTGATAAAATGTTCAAAATATTTTGTTTTGTTTCGAGCTATTTACGAACATATTCTTATTACCTACAGTTTTTTAGTGTTTTTTTTCTATAAATGTCAATAAACTTTTATTCGTTGGGTCAAAAAGTTTGAAAATTTAATTCAAGGCTCCTAATATATTGTTACAATAGTAGTTGAAAAATATTAAAAATATATAGGCACAATTTTTTTTATAAGAATTTAAAGTTTGATTTTTTACCACATTTTCAACTTTTATAGCTAAGGATTGAAAATTTAAAATAAGGTTCCACATAAGTAGGTTGTTCTGTAACTAAAAAATCTCAAAAATATAAACACAGTTTTTTTATAACTATTTTATGGACATAAATTTGGACAAATTTACATATTAAATAACCAAGAATAATGATTTTAGTTATTTTGTTGTAATTTTATAATATTAATTCAACTTACCGGCTACCATAATTATTGATAATTTGAAATAATAATATAAATATAAAATAAAATATCCACACTGACAAACCGTCTCAGCTCAGAATTGTTTTTCGTATACAATGTTATTATATCATTGAATTAAAATTTAATACCATCCATTATATAGTGATTCACTTGTAACCTACTATACAGCAGAACGATATCCATACATACCCGCCCTTTTCTTCTTATTTAATATTGAAAATAAAATAAAAATATAAATTTCTTTTAAAAAAATTAAAAATAGCTAATTTATAAAACTGATTATAATAACAAATTTGCTGGTAAAAACATTTATCAAGTCAAGAATTTTTTTAAATATTAATATTTCTTTGATTAATGTAATTTAGAACGTTATAAATTTTTTCAAAATATTATTTTTGGGTTTTTCTTGACATAAGTATTTCTTAGATTATTTATGAATGATATCATTTTTGCATTTTTTGCCATCCGTTTAAGTAGCATCGTTTTTTTTTCTAAATTTTTTTGTTCTAAATATTATAATGAAAAATTATACAACATAGTAGGTATATATACTTAAATTTCATCTCATATATTATGTATAGACAATAGACATGTAGTTCATCCTAATAGTGCATACCAGTAGCGCAACCAGAATTTTTTCAAGTGGTGGTAGAGTCCATACTTGTTAGAACATAATGAATCGTTTTTCATACTATTTTGGTTGTATACTCACCCATTATCGGTATGGTCCAAGGGGAGAGGGTCTGGACCCAACCCCACTGGTTGGGCCACTGGTGCATACAAAAATATGTAGAGACTGTTATTAATAATACATAAAAATATAATGGTAATATATGTATATAAGACCAATGAAATTCTAAAAAAAAAATATGTATTGAGTGTGTGTGCATTTATGCCATCATAATATGTTATGTACAGCAAATTATTACAAAAAGGTTTAAATAGAAAAGATAACTGTAACTCGGACAAAGGTTAACATCTAGAGCAGTTTGTGTCTCAACTCTAAATAAATTTACAATTATATCAAATATAAATAAATGTGAACAACATGTAATTTTTTATACAAGCGTCATATAGTGATAAATGGAAAATATAATAATATTTTGTTGGTAATACTTAAGGAAATACTAAATTTTATTTTTGTCATCTCATCTTACATATTTCTGTATCTTTTGTTTAATTGTTAGATGACTATGCTTGATTAGGCTTCAAAGGGTTAAATGGCATTGTAGTCGTAAAATTGTTTACAAATTTAATTTTTATTCATAGGTATACCACATTTGTTTTGTTGTGTTTTAAATCATATTTATTGATTGTATTTATTAAATTCGGGCTTCTAGAATATATTTAATAAACAACAATGAGTATAGAAAAACAATTTGGTAAAAGTATTTGTATATGATATAGTATAATATGCATTGTATTGACATGAAATAAAATGATACCTACACTTGGTTTTTATATTTCCTTGTTCTATTAGTTTAATTATTTTTTATATTAGTTAAATTTATCTTTGTATAATGTTCAAGGTTTTAATTAGGTTAATCTGCTGATTGACTTCTAATTTGTACAGCTATAGATTTTTTTTAACCAAAATTATTTAATTATTTAGCTTTTATGTATTCGTTTATTAAGTAGGTAATTAGTCAGATAATTAATAGTGTTAGAGAACAATTTGAAGGTAATTGCATTTTGCCGGTCTACAATTTCATCCAACATATTTTATTATTTCCTCGCATTTCTATATCAAATTGTTTAATTATAGATCATAGATTTTTTTATTCGATTTACTACCTTATATAATTTAGTTCCTAAATTATTATAATTTTAAAAATGTTTGGTTTATTTTAATGTTAAGTTATTTTGACTATGATATAAAAACTTTGAAAATATATAATCTTTTATTTAAATAACATTTGTAATTTTAATTTCTAAGATGTGACTAGTGAAATAGTTAATAGCGAATATAAGCTTATCATATGTTATATTCTACATATAAATCATAAAATCCATATTTATAGTCTAAGAAAAGTATCCTTGATATAGAAAGTAAACTGTATTGTTATGTATATATTTTAATTTAAACTAAGTCATTAACCTAGTAGATTAAAGCGATATTTTATTTTCATATATTTTTTTCTATCAATTAATAGTCGATGACATTGTTCCCAATGCCACTTTTGTTAGATAATGAATATAATCTAAATTCGCGATGTAGGTATATTTATTTATTTTATTGGTCAAGGTGATCACCAACTTTCACTAATCCAACCACGTACCATTGCCGTTTGTTCATCTTGTTCAGTATCATTACTGTCAGTGTGATGTGTTAACTTATAATATCTTCCAAATATAAGAAAGAAATATGTAGTGATTTGTGATAACTTAAAATCATTAATTTTTTCTTTATTATGTTGTATTGCGTAGACAGTAGAAATAACAGTCGCGGTATGAGATCCAAATCGTTACAAGATTTGCCTGAAGCCAGTACAAGTGCAGCTGCGCCTACACGTAAAAGACGTATGCCGAGATTTTCTTTACGCCGACTTTTGTATTCAAATACATTTTTGGCAAGACACTTGGGAAGTTCACAAAATGGCAAACGTCGAACTATTATTACTGGTATGTTTGTAAAATGGTCTGTTAATTCAATTGACTTTATGATAATCATTTTATAAGTTCTACAGTTTAATTTTATGACCAAATTAGATGTTTTGTTATTTTTTACTAATTTTTTAGTTAGTTATACACTAAGTATTGTTGAAGTAATAGTTTAATTTTTTTCTTTAAATATTATTTATGCAGTTTAACTCAGAAATCTGATCACTTTATAAATAAATACATTGTATTCGGTTACATTATATTATAGTATTGAAACTGAATGGATATAATATGTTTATGGTTATGTCACAAATTAATAGTACCTATCGTTGAACTACTCATAAACTGATTATTACTTATTTCCCTTTTTTCGAATTTAATTATTTTGTTGGTTAAGGTTGTTAATTATATGCGTCATTAATAGCTAATATTTTATATAATTTTATCCTAATTATTTTCAATCTAAATAAAATTTAAAAATAATAATATATTTCTCAATAATTGATTTACAACAAAATATAACATATTAAATTACAACTATAAAAATTTGAATATTAGAGTAAATTTATGTGTTCTCAAATTTGTAGATTAAAACAATAAGTATTGTGTTTCAATATTTTTGGTATAATCATTTTTAAATTATAACTTCTTTTAAAATTAGGATATTGTAAAAAACCAACGAGAAAACCCAGATAATAATTTCATCTAAAGTTTATATAAAAGACTAAAATGTTTCAAATTTAAACATTTTGCTTTGTTCAAAACTAATTATATAACTATAATAAATCTTGGAAAACAATAACAGCTACAATTTAATACTCTAATTATGACATGGATTTATTATAATCCACGGAGACAACAAATACAGCTACCATGGCCCTGTTATTTCTCGTTATTATTAGGAATATTATAATTTTTTCAATATTTTTAATCTAAATTTTCATGTTAATATAGGTTTAAAAAAAATTATGAATAAGTTTATTAATTCTCTCAAAAATCTCAAAAATCTCTCTATTTGTTGAATTATTGTATATCATATTTTTAAATGTTTATTTAATTAAATTGAATTGCAAAATCCCCAATTGTAACATAATTATTTTTAATGTGTTATTGTGTTATTATTGTTATAACTATATTTATTTTGCCATAAGTGATGTCATGTAAAATATAATTTTATTATTTATCCTTTTTTTTGGATAAATTATGATAATCATATATCATAAAATTAATCTTATATGTTATTTATTTTAGGTGGTCCTAGTGTAGGTGATGTAACCGATTTTGAGAAAGCTCCTTTGGGGTTTGGACAAAATTACACAGACCCTAAAAAGGTTGCCCCAGTATGTAACATCAAAG
Source organism: Nasonovia ribisnigri (assembly GCA_027563435.1). NCBI lineage: Eukaryota > Metazoa > Arthropoda > Insecta > Hemiptera > Aphididae > Nasonovia > Nasonovia ribisnigri. The sequence continues at coordinate 34,886 of JANEHU010002624.1, read as the reverse complement.
TAAGAAAATATTATGTTATTAGTTATATTTTACTAAAAAAAATTAAGTTTATTTGAAAAAAAATTGTGTTATATTTCTATACTAAATTATTGGAATTAGGTACCTAACCTAACCTACCTTACATTTCTATTGTCTGTCCGCACGCCACATTTTTAATTGCTATGACTAGTATGACTACAAACACAACTATTTTTGATTTGTTAAAATATAATTTGATGAATTTTTTGGCGATACTCCTAGATAATATATTATTATTATTATTATTATTGTATATTGTTTTATTGATATTAAGATATTAAATTAATTAAATGTTCTATTAGCTATTTGTATATTTCCTATATTTTATATAGCATCCTATTGTATCATCACATGTTTTTTGAGTACATTTACAGTCTTGTTATTGTATTTCATTAGGTAGCAATGAAATATGCAATTAATGACATCGCTCATATTTTCTTAAACTTATAAACTATGTATTATAACCAGCAAGATTGTAGTTCTTTCTTCTTTTCCAATTGTTTTTGACTTTTTAAATTGTTATGTTTTTGATCCCTTACATTTACAAATGAACACTGCATTTATGTAACTAAGTATTGTTACATATTTCTTAATTTTCACCATACTTCTAAGTTCTTTGTAAAGGAAGAAACAAATAATTAGAATAAATAAAATAAAATTTGTAACTAAAATACATTATGGGAACAAGGAATTATTAAAACTATTATTCAATAGTTTTGTTATAATTTGTTTTTTAAAGCAAGTTTCTGATAGTTGGTTATTAAGGATGGACAAACCTTGAATAATCAAGGTCCTTAGATCATATAGTTTGTTTTCTTTATGTTAAATTTTTTTTTTGCTAACTAGTAATAAGTATTTCAGTCGTTTTTAAGTTTCTGATTGGCTATTCAAATAATATGGCTTATAAACATGGATTGGGACTTTATAGATTTGCATATTTGTTTGTAGTACAATTATTTGACTATTATCTGACTATAGTTTCAATCTAATTTCTGAATTTATTTCTAGAATTAAAATTAAAATGTTTTTTTTTTAACTTGAAATTATTATTTTGCTGTTTTAATTGTTATTTAATTTTTTTTTTTTTAATATTAAAGATATGTATTTTATGCGGTTAAAAAATTGGAGATATGTTTACCACAAAAAGCCAACTATACATAATTATTTGCACTATGAAATGTACTTAATTATATTTTAAACCTTGGTTACATATAATTTTAATATTTCATACATTACCAAATACAATCACTTATATTATTTAGGTAAATTGTAACTTTGAAGATTTGATATATTAACAATAATAAATTACTTTCGTCATAAACTATATTTAAATTGATTTTTTATGTCCCTATTACAGTTTTATACTAAAATATTATTTTTACAGGATAAAAAAAATAAACTGATATTTAATTACATATATTGGTAGTGAGTGAATACAAAATTTAAATACTTAAATGATTGTATGCAAATAAGGTTACAAACACTGTGCAAAAACTATAGGTACCTTCTGTTAATATCATAAACATTTTTGAACAAGAAAGAAAATTTATAATTTACCTATCTGGTTATCCTCAAATAAATGCTATTCTTTTATGTATTTATAACTATCTTTTAAAATGTGTTTCCAGATTGGTGTTCCAGTTGATGGTCTATTAGAGTGTCCATTATGTTTAGCCAAATTTGATGAAAATTATTTTGCCAAATTGTCAACTTGTAATCATCGTTCCTGTTTTGACTGTTTTCAACAATATTTACGTATAGAAATATGTGAATCACGTGTAAACATCACCTGTCCAGAGTGTACTGAGGCTATGCATCCAAATGGTATGTATTTATTTTTACAATTTTTACAATTTTCATAGTTTTTTTATTTTTTGTAATGTCATATATATATTTCTGTTAAGACATACAAAGTGTGCTCAATAATCTAGCCCTTTATGAAAAATATGAAGACTTTATGGTACGGAGGGTGTTAGCAGTTGATCCTGATACTAGATACTGCCCTTCACCTGACTGCAGGTAAATTGTTTTACATTTAAAGGGTATTAACAAAAATTAAAAGAAAATAATTTATACCTTTATATTATATTATTCTAATTAATTGCATATTAAAATTTAATTATATATGAAAACGTTGGCGGATAGTCATTAATATATTTTGTTTAATATGTAGGTATACCTTAAAATGTCACTTTTTCATTACTGCTATTGCAGTTATGTCAATATTCATCTAAAATGTGTTATACATAAAATTATGCCAAAAATTTCTTTAACTTCTGTCATAGCAGTATTAAAATTTTAATTTTTACTATTACAGTTAACACTCAAGAGCAACTGATAAACATTGTAACTACTAACTGTTGTAATTGAAAAATAGGAATTTGTAAATAGAATGGAAACATTTTTCAACTCAATCACGCTTTAAATTGACAGTATTCAATTGTTCAATGTACTTTCCATGGGCAATACTATTTGTTCTTTCACAAGAAACCATTAACACTATAACTGCTAGTAATGTCACATTTTTTAGTGTTTTTAGAGTACTGCCATTGCAGTAATATATTAAATGGTCAATGCAAAAAAAAAAAAATAAAAAAATGACTGCTATAGCTGTAAAATTGGTTGACTGTCCAACTTGTTAATACAATACTGTTTAATGGCTAATGTTAGCTATAACCTAAATTATAATATTAGTTCCATCATTAATTATTTATAATGTGTAATACAATGACGTTATTTGACTTAATACCAAAATACAAAAAATAAAAAAATAATAATATATGTATATTTGATGATAGAATAGGTATACAATTATTTTTACTGAATTGTGTGATAAAATAAAGACTTAATGTTATCTATAGAATCACCTTATTTGCTTCATTAAGTTAATTTTTATCCTTTAAGGTTTTACCTTGTTTCTCAACTTCAAAATAGACTGATCAATTTTACATACTTAGTATGATGCCATATTGGTAATAAATAATAATAAAGCTATATTGTTTTAGTTATGCTGTCATAGCAGCGGGTTGTGCCAGTTGCCCAAAGATAAAATGTGAGCGTCCTGGTTGCGATTCATACTTTTGTTACCATTGCAAAGCTGCATGGCATCCTAACCAAACATGTGATTCCGCTAGAGCAAAACGATCATCTAATATGAGAACCTCATCTTTAACATTTAGTACAGATTCACAGTCACGTATGAATTGTTAATAACATTTTTATTCTGTCCATGTTATAATACCATTTAATATAATTTTAGGTGAAGACATTAAGCCATGTCCTCGTTGCCAGGTTTTAATTGTAAAAATGGACGATGGATCATGCAATCATATGACATGTGCAGTTTGTGGTGCAGAATTTTGTTGGCTATGTATGAAAGTAGTTAGCGATTTACATTATCTTAGGTAATAGTTTTTTTTTTATTGTTGATTCATTTGAATTTGAAAAATTAATATTATGTATAAACTTTAATTTTAGTCCTTCAGGTTGTACTTTTTGGGGTAAAAAACCCTGGTCCAGAAAGAAAAAGCTTTTATGGCAATTAGGTACATTGGTAGGAGCTCCAGCTGGTATTGGTCTAATCGCAGGTATTGCAATACCTGCAATAATTATTGGTAATTAAAACTTATTGATTAAACAATTAATGATTTGATTGAATATTTATTATGTGTTTTTATTTATATTAATAGGTGTACCTGTTTGGACTGGACGAAAAATGTATACTCGTTATAGACATTCAAGTCGATTAAAACGAAATTTTGCAATTGCTGGTGGGGTATTAGCTGCGGTGAGTATTTACTTCATAATTATTTTTTTTAACTTAAAACTTATATAAATTATGCCATTATGATTCAACTAAAAAAAATATTATGGTAATTATAGGTATAAGTAGGTAATAGTAGGTATATAAGTACCTATTATTTTTTTATTAATTTTTTTTTTCATAATTTGTGAACCAATTAATATAGCCTTATTATATTAATTATTATTTATTAGTTATAGAACTGAGGTTTTAAAATTATTTTTATGGTTTTTTTAATGGTTTTATTAAATATTTTAGACTTGAGATTGTTTTACTTTAATTTGTCCGAGGGACTGAAGTTATAACAAAGGAGTATTTGTGAATGGTATTCTATCTTACAAATATAAAAGTAATATTTTCATTACTTTATTTTGAAATATTTTTAATTATTTTAATGATTTATGTACTCACTGAATTTGTATAGTTAAATTAAAAATATGCTTTTTGAACATTTTTAGTAGGTACTTCATATCTTTACACATACATTATCTTAATTTTCACTTTTTATTGTATGTGTATACTTTTATAGTACCTAATCATTTAACTTGAAGGTATTTACAAATCAATTATTAATTTCAATTTTATAATCAATAATGTTTATTATTACTATAGTAAGTAAATCACATAATATGAGTAGTATGGACAGCACCGTTACATTAATTTAGGCAACATAATTTTAACATGTCAAAATGTAAAGAATCAGTAAAAACTGGTTTTAAAAAGAAAAACATAACATGTTTATACATTTGTTTTGAGCTATAGGATCTAATAATAAATTAATTACTATGCATACCGTGTTAAGGTTATACTAACAGTTAAGGCTTTTTAAACTTGAGTACATGAGATGAAATTAATATGTTGATTTAGTTTTAACAATATTTTTCTAATATTAATATATTTCATAAATTCTTAACACTTAAAAAAAAAACTACCTTAACCTCAGTGTCATCTGAATTTGCAGAACTAATATTAAAAGTAAAAGTGAAATAAAACCCTTATAATTAACAAGTATATTTTTCTTTATATATTATATATTGTGAAAGCTCTAAAGTTATTACTTGAGAAAGGAGAAATACATTATAAACAAAGATAAAATTGAATAAATACTATGCTGAAATTTCAGTTAAATGTCTGTTGAAGATTTCCTCAGCTTGTAGATCGGTCAACAGGTCTAGTAATCTTTGTTCAGTTTCTTCATTGCCTAAAGCAACGTCCACTGAACCTATACATAGAAGTACTGCTAATAACTTTGATTCCTTCATGTCTTCATCCAAGTCATATCGGCTGTATTCGAGTTGCCCTTCTATATCTACGCCCAATTTACTCGCATGAGTTGTTAAAGCTTCCCAGTAGATGTTTACTAACTCATTTGAATGGTTTCGTCTGGTTTCTGTTGACAAACTACTTACAAGCAAAAGTGCGACATCGTTGGTTGGTCTACTATATGATATCATTTGCCAGTCTAGTATTACACATTGGTCCTGTTCTCCAAACATTAAATTGTTACACCAAAAGTCTGTGTGCGTCATCAACCCCATCGGTTCTTTCGGTATCATTAGCGATCCTATTATTTGTTTAGTGACACGACATAGAGATCTAAGTGTATTGATTAAAGTGTCGTATTGTGGTCCTTTAGATCGTAAGAAAACGTGTAATTGTGGCATTCCCCTTTCGACAAGTGCTTGGTAAGATAGTGTGGCACGGGATGTTTGGAATAAGAACGGCCAATGTTCGGTGAGCGGCCCGTGCTTAAGTTTTAAAGCAAGAGATGTGGCGTGGATTCGAGCTATAGAACGGAGAGCGAGTTTGGCCTCTGTGTATGTCAGTCCAGTGGAAAAGTTGGCTGCAGTATATCCACGTTTGGATAAGTTTTCCAATACTAACATCGACTCGTCCTTACCACTGGCACTCATACCAGCAAAGTAACATTTGGCAACTGGCATGTCACCAATCGCAGAACGATTGTGATTTGTTAGCATATCTTCTTCAAGATTTCTTAACTCAAATAATACCTGTAATCAAATTTGAATTATTAGAAGTAAAAATAATTTATAATTTATAAGACAATATAATATGTGCCTATTTGAAAGAGGGTCGTTCGTTTTTTCTTATTTCGATGCTGTGTTTTATAAATGATTGATATATTGTTTAAAATTTGAAAATCTTTTATAATATTCTAGTAAATTTATATTTTTTTATTTTAAAAAGATAGTTTTTTTTTGTAACAGTTGTGTTCTAAATATGCATATAATATGTTTTAAAGGTATAGTGTAAAAATTAATAATATTTGCATTTTGCTGAGAAGTATATCACTAATATTGTAATAGGAAAGATGTGTTCTTAAAACTTAATTTAAATTTTAAATTATAAATTGTATATTGGAAAAAAACCAACTTATGACGGAATAAAAGTGGGTTAATTTAATAATTTTAATCAACAATATATATTTATCCTACTGACAGGATGGTAATCTCTATTGTTTAATGGTTTTTTTATTATTAGCATATTAAAAGTATAAATAGATATATTATCACAAAACCTATTGTTTTAATTATTCTTTTTTTCATGTTTATTTAGATTGATAGAAACCTACTAACTTTTTTTGTTGTTTTTGACCGCAGGCGTTATAATTAATTTCGTGACATAATAACAGATGTATCTGACGCTTGTGCGGTGGGGAGGGTCGAGGGTGTCTCACGTTTATGATACCTCAGGGTCGCTTGTGGTTAGATGGTTACAAATAACAATACGTATAATTCATCTCTCCACGCACACGCTATTTCCTTGACTGGAATTCGTTCTAAGTATCCGCGGGAGCTATAACCGCATCACCGCAGCCTAGCTATTTTTTATCGTTTTTAATGATCGAAACGAGTGGTCAAGGTCTACTGCACTCACGACGGGCGTTATGTAGCCATGACAATTACCGCGGTCCATACGTATTGAAGTCGAATAACTCATTTACTCATCTACAGACTATAATGGTAATATAGTGTTGTGTGTATTTCACCCAAATTCGGACGTCAATCCTGCATGAGAGCTAAAACGAATTTCTAAAACATCACATCCTATTTTGGCTTCAATCTAATGTAATCGACGATGTCGTGTGCAGTTCGCTCGTGTTGTGTGTGGTGAAAGAGAACGATGGAAGTGCAGACGCGCCAAACGGGTGATATGTGGGGTAGGGAAAGGTCAGTGTAATGGTTATGTGGGTAAGGGGGAGGAGAACAGGATGACCCACCGTGTTGTAAAAGTGAACTTCTCTGTAGTCGAACTGGGCCTCGAGCACGAATGCCCTGGAATAGGGCTCTTGCGGCAGGCTCTTGATGACCACGTCCAGCGAGTCAGTGCCCGGGACGCCGTCCACCGCGTACACGATGTGCACGGCCACTATAGAGCTGAGCACATTGTGTGGGTCGGACACCGCGGGCGTGGCGATGGTCCGGTCACAGATCACCGTGACCGCGTCTCGCGGCCGGCCGATCAACCGGCTGATGACGCCTGATAGCCAGTCCGGGTCGGCGGGCAGTGGCTGCCGCTGATGCTCTTCGTCGTCATCGGTGGCGGCTGACGCGGCTGCTGACGACATGGCCGAGGATCGCTAACGATGCCTCGCGGTTGGGGGCGGATGGACAGCGCTCGACGTCTGACCAAGCGGCGGCGGTGCGTAATACGCGTATTACACGACAACACTGGCCTCGACCGCGCGCGCGTTTATGAAGGCGGCGGCGCGATTGCGTGCGCGCGCGTGTATAAGTATGTGCGAGTCGACGACCTGCATCCCCTGGGCCCCCTCACCGCCACCGTCGGCACCCTTAACCGCCCCTCGTCCGGGTATCGGCAACCGTCGACGGAGACCCCTCCCCCGCAATGGAAACAACGGGAAAACGTCGGCAGATCGCGATCCCTCCCCGCCTCTGGTACTATACGATCTCGCTTCTGCAGTGCGCAGTCTCCCTCCCGTCATCTTACGCTCGCTCCCGCCGTCTCGCTTCGCGCGTCCCGCGGCGCGCCCGACTGCCGCCGTGGGTGTGTGCAAGAGAGTACGTCATCCTTGCGACCCATCAATACCTCGGAGTTGAGCCAGCGTTGTTCCGTGACGTAATTTTGGGCTGATAGAGAACCGTCGAGAGATGAAAAAACCGATAATCATTTTTATTAATTTACATATGATATAGAACACACGTTCTATATGACCGGTGATTGGGGGGAGAAGGAGTTGACTTTATAAATGATTGAATTCTATTTTTGAGTTAATATAATTTTCATCTCTTTAGCCAAGATATCCACAGTCAGAAATAAAAAACATTTAATTGTTTTAAAGAACTTATTCATACTAAACATATGGTAATAAATCAACACACAATTTTGTTTATTGCTGTGTTATCGTGTTTGATTTAATGTAAGCTGTACAATAGTTAGGTTATAAATAAATGATAATTGGAACAAACATATTTAATATTTTGAAACTAATAGAAAGGGTGTGGTTGTGCAAATTATAAAAAAATTAAGGCCACCTTATGGTAAAAATGTATAATTCGAGTAAATCACCGCTTATGAATCTTTATGGTTTCATTATATTGTTGTTACGTTCTCGTTTTCCTAGTACTTAAATAAAATTTGTTCCTATACTACAAAAAGCACGTATGGTTCACCACCGCGAGGATGATTACAAAAAATAAAAAGACCCCCTATACTCATCATACACAGTAATTTATTTATTTTGATCGCATTTTATAATAGTAATTACTAGGGCTCGGAAGTTGTAGCACTAAAAATATTACTTTTTAGCTCTCAAATATGCATTTAACTTTTATTATAAAAAAATTTAATGTTATTTTACAATTTTATAAATTGTTTGGGCTCATAGGCGTTAGGGACTGTCTGGACTGGTTGAATTATAAACTGTTAAAAAAAAATTAAATTACTAAAATATATTTGTAAAAGTGTACTTATTATTAAATGATTTCATGTATTTATCTTGAAAATTACACTGGATTATTAAATGTTCTCTTATGTTTTCGAATTTGAAAGACCCGCTGAGTCTATAGACTCATTACTCATCATGTTATGTGCCTACTATAGTAATTAGAGCTAGGATTTGTATGTATTGGTATGAATTTTTTACACCATCCTTTTAAAAATTTGGTTATTAATTTACACGAATCTCCTAATATTGATGCGAACGTTCTATTTTAGATTCTGAGTGGAGCAATAAATGTACTTATTTTACAATACAATGATGTGTGGTTTTTTTTACTTTTTGTGTACGTATAGTGTATTATACTATTATACACGGTAAGTAGTTGAAATGTTTTGATTTTCAACTTCAGTATTTTTCTGGTGGTTAAATGAATTTAGTTGTTACTTTTAAAAGATCGAAATAGAAAATTCACAGTAGTTTTCAAAAGCCTCGGAAAACCAAAAAAAAATTAAGGAAAACTAGAACTTTTACGCAAATCTGGTTTTGACAAAATCGATATTGTTATTCGAAACAAATAACCGTATTTGCCCTAATTTTTCTCCGAAAGTTTTATTAGTATTTTCTGTACATCATATCATTTTTGAAATATTTTGACCCTTTATGAGCTTTTATGGAAATTATTGGATTTTTATTATTGAATATTGAATATAAATCCTAGTATAATAATAAGTTACATTGAATATACATATTAGTCAGTTGACTGACATTTACTTACCTTTAAGACATTTTTATTTTAACTTTATGTGAAAATTGATTTAATGAATTATAATTATTTATTTATACTCTACCTTATGCTGTTTTGGCTGATTTTTGAGTTTATTTCTGCAATCTGTTTATTATATTTATTAAACAAAGTTTTAGTGTTTCAAGGTTCTAACCTATATTATTAATCAATCATAGTTATTATTCCATTTGTGGGATCCATTGTAGTATAAATTATAATTTATACCCACTGAGTTTATATTAATGTATAAATTCCTCTTCAATAAAATTATTTTAAGTATCAATTTTATACTTACTTTTAATTTAATTAAAAATATATTAAATATACAAAAACTGTTATTTACAATTATTCTAATAATAATTATTAATTATCTATTATACTACTATATTTAAAAATAGTATTAATTATACTAAATTATTGACAAAATAGAAATTTCTTATAAATTTAATTTGAAAGTGTTTCTCAATTTATTGAGGGCTTCGTGCTCTTAAAATTTAAATTGACCCTGGATTTCGTTGAAGTCCGAGATCATAGAACTTTGTAATTTTATGAGTTCAGCACATATGTAAAACTAGTTTGCATACATAAAATATTTGCATGATTTTGGGTCTCCTTTAAATAGTTGTTAAAATGTCAGTTGTCTAGAATTCTTCAATTCTTAGGGGTTGGCCCGGTGTCAGTTTTTCAAAGTTTCCGCTATCCTTTAAATTTTGAAAATAAAATTTTATATTCTACTTTCCACCTTAATTATAATTCTCTTCCACTTATTTACTGCTCGATTCCTATTTAGGGAGGGGGGAGTGTTGCTTGATAGTGTGTATTATATCGAAAAAAATTACTTCACCGGAATAATTCTCAACCCTTGTAAAATTGTTGGATTTTTAGAACTATTTCAAATATAATTTATATAATTTGAAAAAACCTTAAAATGCTATTATTTTTAAAAACATATTATAAAGTTTGAGATTAAAATATTGAAAAATGGAATTCGATACGACCCGTAAAAAATATATAAAATTTAGTAGATTCTACAGAACATGATCATTATTCTTGTAGAGCAGAGTTTCTTAAACTGTGTTTCGCGTAGATCACTTTAGGGTTCCGCAAAATTAAAGTGCTTTATTTAGTGAAGAGTTTATATTTGTGAAGTCGTCCTGTTTGTCTGTTATTTAAAATATTTTTTAAATTAAATACAGTATACACATTATTATTAAAATAATATATGAAATAATTATTATTTTTAATGCAAATAATCCTCATATAAAATTACAAAGTAGGGGTTCTATTTGTCGAGCTGTAATAACTTATTGTTGAAATCTAAATAAAAAAACTTAAAAGCTAAAAAAAAAAAAAATTAATGGTTTCACGATAAAAGTGTACATAGAAAAGTGTTCAAGGGTTTCATGGATAAAAAAAATTTAAAAAACGCTGCTGTAAAGCATATTTTTGTACACAAAATTACATTGGCGCCTCACCATAACAAATTAAAAATTCATTTTTATTGCTTTTAAAAAATAATCTTGATATTTAATTTTATAAATTTTATAATTGCTTTTTAAATCCTACAGTTGATTGCTGCACCAGTTATGGCCAGTTTAGCTGTTGGAATTGGAGTTCCAATATTATTATTTTATGTTTACGGTGTAGTTCCAGTATCTCTGTGTCGCTCAGGTGGCTGTGGAGTTACTACATCCTCAAATGGAGTACATTTTGATTTTGATGAAGAGCATAGTGCTCCTAAAACAGTTAATATTGATTACTTCACAACCCCTGGTAAGTAAAATTTAATATTAATATACAATTGTTCAAATATCAGTTTTATTTTGTTTATAGATGGTGATGCTGTTAGTCACGGTGCTGAAATTGGTAATCCTTCCATTGGAGAACCATCATTCTGGAATGATTGGGATAGTGATACTGCATTGGGAAGAGATGCTGATCGAGAATCAGCAAGTACTGTTGCATTAGCTGGCAGTTTATTAGCTCAAAAGTAATTATTTATTTTACAATTAAATTAAGCACACAGTGCTCATTGTTACCAAAGATTCAAACATACATTAAAAATAAAAATAAAATATGAATTGAATTAGTTATTAAACACATATTAAAGATGGGTTGAATTTAAGCTTACAAGAACTTGAACTTGAATCTTATTTAAAAATATTTTCATACTTCTGAAGTTTGTTAAACTTTAATATATTATGTAACCAAAAAAAAATGTTTGAAATATAATAATAGTAAGTAGTGGTAATAATAGTAGTGTTTATACTTAAGGAACATTTTTTTTTAACTAATCTGGTGTCATACCCGAATCTTTTGAACTTGATTATGCTCAAACTATTTAAAATTTTAACTAACAATTTTCATGAATTTTATTTTGAACTAATTTCTTAATGCTCAAGGTGTTATGTGTCTGAAGATTTTCTAGAACATATTCCTAACTTAATTAATTTCATTATGTTCCACAAGAGTTGACAATAGTGAGACGGCGTCGATGCGTTCTGGCCATAAAACATTGGCTGATGTGAGTGATGAGATACAATCACAATCGCAACAGCCCCTCAATTTGTCTCTAAGTTCATTAGAAGAGTTGACTGCCGGCCTGATGCGACGTGTGTTGGGAAATAGTGATGAAACCGATACTCCAACCACATCAATTAGATCGCGTGCCACTACTGAAGTGCGTTTTGGCAATACAGTCAGCATTATTTCTCCTCCAGTGATGGACTCCCATCAACATTTTTTACCTCTCAGGTGAGCAATTCTACCATATATTTGATGTTCTATAATTAATAACCTGTTCTTTTTATTAGAGGGTTTGTAAGAAATTTGCTGTGTAGAACGTCAAGTGAACTGCCAGCCAGCTCATAACCATACATTTGTAATATGTTTTTTCTGTACCTATGAAATTATACCATTACAGGGCTTTATATTTAAATATATTTTGCTCTCACTCAAACTGGTCTTTCTATCTTTAGTTTGATATTTTCATTAATTTTTTGTTTTCATGTGTTTACAACTATATTTGTATAATTATATAATTATTATAATATATTTATCATAAATATATATATATATATATAATTTTTCCTTTAAAGCGACTGTGATCACTGGGGTTTTATTACTATATTTGTTTTTTTTATTGTTACAATTAGTATATTATTACAACAAATGTTAACAATATAGAAATTATTAATTGTATGAAGAGAAAAAATAAAATAGAAAGTTACATTTTTCTGTAACCTAATTTATTTGTTCAAGATTAATTGCATTACAGCTATTAAAATAATTCTAGATACCAAAATATTGAAAATTGTGTTATTTAATTATTTTCTTTCTTTTTATTTGTGTTACAAAATAATTTTTAATTTATAAGTATCCTATAATAATTGTAAAAGGATAAGGAAAAACCTCATTCCTAAGTACCTAACAAATATTCTTTTGTGTATTTAGTTATATAGAAATACTCGCAGTCAATATTTTCAATAAACTGTCAAAAATAAACTGTTTTTTGGTATTTAATTTATTGTAAGCCTACTATTTGAATATTGATATGAAATACTCACTGTTCTGCTCCCTTGAGCTAAGCCGCTGAGAGTCAAAATACAATTGAGGTAAAGGTAATTTACAAACTGTGGATTTGAATTTTCATATTAATGTGCCTGGAGAATGTTGTCCAATTGATAGAAAATTCTTCACTAAATAAAAAAATACATACAATAAAATCCTCTTCTCAAAACTCTTACCATATTGATCTATTGCATTTTACCTTATGAGAGCTGCTGTGTTCGTTTATCATTAAAGTCCAATGGGTACTAGACAGTACTCAGTGTAATGAAATTCAATAATGCATTAGTATTAGTTAAGTCAAATTACAATTTTTAATGTATTGTTATTGGTATATCTTGCATGCAAGTAATTGGTTAAGTACCTACTGGCTACTACATAAAATTATAACACTAAACCGTACATAAAGTAACCGTAAGTAAAATTGTGTCTCAGAATGAAACAAAAGAAAAGAAAAGGTACCATTTGTAGATGAGAAGATGACGCAAAACATAATATCTACCTAATAACTAAAAACCGGATTCATGTTAATTTTAAAATAAACATTTAAAATGTGTTTCATATGGTACATATTGGCCAAAATATGTACAAATGTTCATTAATCATATTTGGATAACATTTTCTGATTTTGTATTTTAAATTTTGTATACCTACTATTTAATATTTAATAATTTTAGTTTATAAATGTTAAACATTATTTATATTCTTTTATTCTGTTATACTCAAATTGTCATGGTGTTCTGAGTTTCATGAAAAAAAAAAAACGAATAAAATGTCTAGCGTGAATTAATGTATTAATAATTTTTTTACAATATTTCCAATTTTGTTGACTTGTTGAGTACATGACATAATATCTAAAATGGCCATTGTACATTGTACTTTTGTCAAATAATTCAACCTAGATGGACAACCACAAATCATGGATAGGATTTAGCACTTGTTATATTTTTTAATATGGTTTTAACTACTTACTCTCAAAACTTTTCTAAACAATCTCTGAGATTTTTGTCTAAGGAAATTGAGTAGTTATTGAGTATATAAGCTACACTCATACATTTGGTTGTAAGATATTATAGTTTCTTTGTCGTAGCTATGTAAACACGACAATTTGATAAATACTATTGTATCATATGTGCCCGAATCATCAATGGAAACCAGTTATATACAAAAAAAAAATGATATAATTTCTACTATATTATAATCTGCAAGTTGCAACCAATGGCTACAATTTGTATACAAACAACAAAGTATCAATTTCCACCGGGAATCTTAAGACCCCTGTTTGTCCACTTCTTTAAAATGGGAATATTAGAAAATCCTTTCTTATTGCACATTCAGATCATTAGAGGAACCACTATTCCAAATTTCAAGTTGATATGTTTTGTAATTTTTGAGATGTAGCGATGAGTGAGTGAGTGCCGTGCACATTCTGTGTTTGTAATCCAATAATTGAAATAAGCAATATTTTGTGTACAATAGTCAATAAGTTTAAACTGTAATTTTTATATGACTAGATTAACTTCAAGTGCCACAAATATAATTTATTGAAAAAAGGTTAATAAACCATAATTTTTCTTTGGAGATTGCACAAATTATATATTCTAATAAGTGATAACATAGGTACTAATACACACATTTAATTAAAATACACAAATTATTTATATATATTTCATTAAATTTATCACCACAACCAAAATCTAAAAACTACACTAAATATATATATTTATACATTTTACTAACAAAGTTATTTGTAAAGCCTTAAGAATAAATAGTGTTTACAATTAATATCTGTAGTCAAAAGTCTACAATATTTCCTAATAGTTTTCCTAATCTCCTCTAGTGATACATTGTTTTTACTTTAGTAATTTGTTTACTACAACTATGCATATGCTAAAGATAGAGCATATATTAATATAAATGTTAACTATTTAGTTAACATTTTTAAATTACTTCCATAAAAACAAATAGTAAATATAAGTATTTATATGATATTAATGAAACTTTATTTGTTGACATTGTACAATAGTTACTCATACACACATTTGTTAGACAACTTAAAATTATAGTAATAGAAATTATTTTAACAAATATAATATTAACAACTGTTCAAGATTTTTATAGGAAAAATAAAAATATATACATATTGGCGATAAAGAAATATGTCTCAAATGTTAATATTAAAGTATTTACTACAGGCTATGTTGGCACAAATGCATCAGGTAACACAGCAATCATTGGGGACCTGAGATATTTGTTCATATATATTTTTAAAGATTTTGTATTATAAATTAAATCACTTAATATTCCAATGAGCTAGTTAATAAATATATAGAAGTACAGTACTATAAAAATGTTATAGATTTATGCTTTGTAATAGATGATGGAAATTCTGTTTTGTTTTTTTCAAATACAATACAATATGCCCATACAATAAACTTACTTCAAATATATGTTCATTTATTTTATTAGCTAAAATAGTGGAACAATACTTAGAATTACCTTTTGGGAATATATACAATAACATATTGTTAACTTACCATAGAATACAATATAGTAATATATAATATTCATTACTAATGACTAATTAACAATTAACAATAATTTATCGGTAAACAAATTTACCTTAGCTTTAAGTGTAAAATAAGACTTTACATAATCATAAAAATAATTAAATTTGAAAAAATTAATAAACTCATAACAGTGACACAAAGAACTATAATATTGGTAAAAATTTACATTGTCTAAATATGAATCTAATAATTAGTTTTATAATCTAACTCCTAAATAGTACCCATGTATATTATACGTAATCAACTTACTTATTTAATACTTTAAATGAATTAATGAATATCCATACTTCATTTAAATTGAGAATATTAATCGGCGATGATCCACTTTTTTTTGGCAGCAATCAGGCAACACAAGTTTGTCATCCCCCTGAGGTAATCGTTTGTACAACTGTTGTGTTAATGCCTATGCATACTAGTCAGCAGTTGAGTACAGTTCTTACTAGAATAGTATGTAGGTTAAGGAATTTTTTGTTGTAAACATAAAGAAATCATTAATAATAATCGTACCAACTACTAATATTTTATGTAAATAAATGTATACTCCGCGCCTTGAAAGAACATTAATAATAATTTTAGTTATGAGTTTTTACCCTATTGTTAATTATGTATTTTTTGGTAAAAAAGTGTCCAGTGAATTTTATGAAGGTTAATATTATTCATTATAAATTATAATGAATAATATACAATATTTTTTTTATTTTGAAATAAAGACTCTTCATGTAAGATGCTTAAATAAGAATGTTTATGGTTTGTTATTCAAACTTTTGTACCTATAAGATTTATATTAAGATTTAAAAATAACATTTAAATATTTATGAAAGTTCAATAATACATAATATGCTGACACCAGATGAAAAAAATGATTTAAGGTCCCAAGAGTCAATTATAGTAATCATTTAAGATGTACTGTAAAATAGGGTGACTCCAGACAGATTTTAACGTTTTGTAAAAATTTAACCTCAATATGTTTCTAAAATAATGAAAATAATATACTATGTTTTTTAAGTACGTTGGGGGACGAGGTGGCCGAGCGATCTAAGGCGTCGGTTGCGGCGCTGCTGTCGCCATTTCGATTCTCGGTCACTGGGCGGCATTTTTCTTCGGGCAAGTCACGGTGTCCGGAGAACAAGTGCCGCTATCCCTCATTCCGGGGCATAGCAGAAACCTACGGGTGCCCCACTAGAAATTCTGCCACAACACACACACGTGTACACGAAAAAAAAAAAAAAAAAGTATGTTGAAACTTGAAATCATATAGGTAGCAGAAGAATAATACATACAATTGTTGTCTGACAACCGTCGGAGCTTCAAATTTGAAAATTTGGCTGTGTGATTAAATGTTTTGCGTTAAAATCTGTCTGGAGTCACCTTATTATACGGTACATCCTAAATGATTACTATAATTGACTCTTGGGACCTTAAATCATTTTTTTCATTTGGTGTCTAATTATTTTACCTGATTTACAGGTTAACTTGGGTAAAATAGTTTAATTAATAAATAATAATTTATTTTATTTTATTCTTATTTTAAGACAATTTTGAATAGTCGCCATGCTTCGTTCAAGTAATTTTAGTAATTAAAAAATGTAAACAAACCTATTAGTTTTTAATTAATTATAAATGTACCTATTAATTCATAAGTAATCTTTAGTTAATTTATAAATATAAGTTTTTTTTAATTATGAACAGAATACATTTTTATTGGTCATATTAAAGCGCATATTTCATATATTTTTAGTGCTGTAAAATCTGAGCCCTGGTCATTAAAGTTCACACTATTTATAAAAGTTTGTTTTTTAGAATTTTGTCCGGAGTGACCTGCACAATAGGGTGACTTTGAACACATGCTTGTTTTTATTGAAAACCGATGCTGTAATTACAATGGTTGACTTTTGAAAATAAAGATATTTTTTTAAAAAAATGTAATAAATTTAAATAAAAAAATGTTGTATTTACCTCCATAACATTACGACATTAGTAAATATTATTTTCTATGGAGGTTATAATAGATATAAATGTGGAGCATCAGTTTTCAACTTTTATTAAAGGTGTATACTACCTACAATGATAAGATACCTATAAAAACATGGTATTGTCCGTAATCCCCTCACGTGTCTGGTCACTCCATTTTACGGTAGGTAACATATCTGTTGTTCATAGTATACAATACCACCATTTCTTCAGATAGCATACTGCGTACAACACTATAATAGTTACATATTAATGTTCACTGAGGGTTATTCAAGGAGAATGGAAAATAGAGTTCACATGTCCAAGTTTGTCTTCAGTTTCACCTTCATCAAAATGTTGACTGTGTGAAGAAAACTGTAACATATCGTGCATTGTATAAGAACTAAATGCCTGAAACAAAAATATATTTTTTAGTATTATTAATTTCTTAATAAATACGTTTTATACGTAATTTTTTTAATATTACCGCATTGCTTTTATTATGTGAAGAAGGCTGGAGTGAAGATACTAATTCTAAGGTTACTGGTTTCCGGCGTATTTGATCTATTTCTAAGTTGTCATCATTATTGGACCTTTTCTGTCTAGGATTTCTGCACCCTCTACATTTGCATTGATCACAAGGTTTTTGTTCTGTATAACAGGGACATCTCTGTCCGAAACATGTTAGCTTGCCAGGAGTAGTTGTAGCATTACCACATCGACAGCCCCAACGGCGTTCATTTTTCTGTTAGAACATAAAATATTTTAAGTTACCTATAACAATAATAAAAAAAAAATGATTCAAACCTTCTTTTTGGGAATATTGTTAAATACAGATTGATTTTGAATTTCATGTTTCGGGGATTGTACATCAAATACTTGTAAGTTATTATAATCCTCTGATGTTTGGTTTTCAGTGGGCACTTGAATATCTGATGACGAGGTTAACACAGTATTGTCCTTACTATCCTCTACTTTTGTTTCTTGTTTATTCACTGTACCATTTACCATTCCACTGTAGCCATTAACTGATCGAGATAGACCAACAACTTCGGTTATTAATTCAACTAACCGTTTGTCTTCAACTCTTGTGCACATAACTTTGTACAGCGGCGAGCTATGTATATAAGCACACAGTTTCTTGTAGCATTGTATTATCAAGTTAGACTTGTTTTCGGTTGTCGGTTGTTTCACACACATTGTACATGCGTACCCGTCTAAATACGAATTAAAACGGTCAAGCAGCTTATGACATATCTGACAAGATAGATGCTCATGTAACATTGGTAACGTTGAGTGCAAATTTTGCCAGGTCAATGGATCTGTGCTCTTGGCTTGCAGTGCGATCCGGCTGGTTGATATGTAACATTCCATCAGGTCCATCGCACTTATTCATATAAAATTCACTTACTATTTATTAAATTGTAGGGGCAAACCGAAACGGCGTTTGTAAGTGATTATGGTAATGTAAAATAGACTCCGCTTCACCATCAAGTTTTTTCAAAAAACTTAATGTAAAATCATGTTATGACACTTAGTTATAGTCAATATACTCATATATTATATATATATATAATTTTAAAACTGTTTAAGATGTAAGAATATTTAATATTACAGGTACGAGGTACCTCTTTAGTTTACAAGTTTACAACGGTCCGTAATCGTCAGTAATTTGTATTTCGTATTATTCTAATCACCGTCGCCGCGTCGCGGGTACAATCAGTAAATTTAGAGTCGGTGTTTTTATCATTAGAACTTTGTTTACAATTTTATCCGAGGTGCCAACCAAACAAAACAAACGACAACCTGCAGCTTGAGCATTATATATTTTTAAACCGGAAGTCGGTAGAAAAATTTATTTTTTCAACTATTTATCATTTTATCCAGGCCCGGATTAGCAATATCGTAGGCCCTAGGCACAGTGCTTTATTACCCATGCTCTAATACCGTCCTGCTGTGTTCAGTATTTAAATAATTAAGAAATCTAATGTTTGGGAGAGGTAGTGTTGAATCTCAGTATTTTAAGCAAAATAATTTACAACATGAAAATCAAATATTAACTTTTATAATTATAACTTTATCTGATAACAACTTAAACACATCTAAAAATACATTTTATTTAACTCAAAATATATTATTTAAAATTAAATTTCCAGAAACCATAAAAAACAACCTATTTTATACCATTTTGCATTTTCTTGCTCATATATTTAAGTATAAAACAAAAGATAATTGTAACAAATTAAAAATAACAATATTATGTAGAATATTTCTTAATATAAATTTATAGTTACAAAACTTTTTTACGATATTTTTTGTTTGCAAATGATTCTATAACTTTTTCAGTATCGATTTCTTGGAGCAATTCGTGTTCAATTGCAAGTACCGATAATGATGATAATTTATCTTGCCCAATAGTTGACCGCTGCCAGTTCTTAACCCTCTTTAAAATTGAAAATGATCTTTCACCTTCGCACGAAGTCCCAAAAATTGATAAATAGATTCTAAAAGCAATGTTTACATTTGGAAAACTGGTTACCATTTTGGTATTTATTTGTTTAATTAGCATATCATTCACAGACATTCCAGTTTCTCGAAAGCTCTTAAAAATCAAAAACTCATTAACAAATGAAGATTCCAAATCGGATTTATAGGCTTCAACTAAATTATTTGCCTTTATTTTTATTTCTTCATCTTTTAAACTTTCGTCAGTTAAAAAATTAAATCTTTCGTCTAATTTTAAATAAGCTTTTTTTCGTTTTTCCATTTCAACTATCAATTTATCAATTATTACATAAAACGTTTGAGTTACCGACCGATCATGTCCCGCATAGCCCCATATAATTATTAATTCTTATTATTCTTGTGTGTGTGTGTGTGTCCGTCCGCGGTCGATAATTATTATTTATATTACGTAAACGATATTATTTTTCTATTATTTCCTAAAATAATCTAAACAGTAATCGTGGTTTAATTCATCATGTCGTTTCTCCGTATACTGTATACATTTTATCGGTTTATGGTTTATCCAATCTGATTTCAATAAGTAATTATTACGATAACGAACATTGAGTGTAAATATACGAGAAATATTATTATACAAAATATTTTATTTTTTTGTGCTAACATCTACAGATAGTTAATAAACTTAAAATAAAAAAAAAAAAAAATATTACAGAAAAATCGTTGTCACTAATTTCATTTTCGTAGGCCCCTAAAATGTTCGTAGGCCCTAGGCACAGTGCCTATAGTGCCTATGCCCTAATACGGCCCTGATTTTATCCGGTGTCCGACTATACGTGAGTATGTGACTACTGACTGGCGATAGAAATATAGTATAATGTTTTAATTGGTGACCCCAGCACCCCTCATAATAATGACACTTAACCAGTGGCGCAACTCGTTTGAGGGTGTGGCGCTATGGGAGGCTTAGCCCCTTAAATTAGACAAATATATCTCTCATTGATTTAGATATAAGGCCTCTCATTTATTTTAAATTAATAGTTTGCCTAGGACTTCGGCTATAGTCTACCCAGAATTAACCCTAGATGCGCCGCCTATGCAGTTAGTACGCACAGAACAATTATGAGCAGTGAGCCGTGTTGAAACGTTAACTGGCAATGACTAAAGACTGAAGGGCGAACTGCGAAGAGCAAGACGAATGAGTTGACCACTAGAATGTTTTCATGAATTTATTACCTACTATGTCTGTGGTTCCACAAATAACTTCATTATGGTTTGCTGCTTATAGCTTATTTGTCAGACACATAGACACAGAGTAATATTATTATATTACTATATTTTACTCTACGATTCACGCACATCCAAATTGACCAAATTCCAACTTAACTTGCGGTTAGGTAAAGGTTAGGTTACACCCCAATCAACGGGTCACGGGCGAGTTTAAGTTTTTAATTTTTGGCTTTATATTGGTATTTGCCATTTGGTACGCATATTACATATTGTTCTATGATTGGCCGGCGCGTGTTGATTGGTAAGCCGTTTGTTAGGTTATGTCCAAAAGGATTTACTATCAGTAAATGTTGTTGTCGGGCGTATAATAATAATAACTTATAACAATAATACAAATTTTTTGCTGATAATAATAAATATAAAAATATATTGTAGCTATTTAAATACCTTTTAAATCGATTAGGAAGATCTCCATTCTCCGTTTTGGCCATTTACAATTACATTCAAATTCTGGGCAGACCGTGCACACTACACTGTGCAGCAAAGGTCCGGCTTATATTCTCATTCTACAGACGTCGATCACGCTCGTTCTAAAGACACGTAAGTTCAATCCGTACTTTTAACAAAACTTATTGTTTTACATTTAAAATTTAAAAGGTAGATAGCTAAAAACACTAACAATTATTGAATATAAAACGGTTAAAAACGTCGACGCGATTTGTTAGACCACTTACCTGAAAATAACATGATTTGTTATGACCTCAAAATATAAATGATACACGATTGACAATTCATATTAAACCTATGGTCGCTGTTCGTGGCATTTTATTCAAGTGTGTTAGCCAGCACAACTGAATACTGGTACTATTGTTCACCATAGTCTGTAACATCGTTATATAACTTTTCTTGTTTAAATGTTAGTTTCTTTATCACTCAAAAGCTTCTGTGCGAGTGAGAACTATAATTTTTTTCTCCAATATATTATCCTAAAAGTGTATGTTTGCCGTTTGGTGAAGATAGGAATGCTTATGCCTGTATCAGAGTGTTTAATATCAATGGGGTTGACCTAAGGATAACATTTCATATCTTAAATGATGTATGTTTTGACATTAGGTACTGTTACACTTATATTTATTAGCATTTCAAAAATTCAGGTGTTTTTACAATCATTATTAGCTAGGTACCACACTTCTGCAGAAATAATTTATGTAGAAATTATGACTAGCATAAATGGAATATAACTAATTAATTTGTATTTGATTGGTGTCAACTTCGATTATAAATAGGTACCTACTAATTGAGTTATAATCATTGGTTTTATATTTTATAATTATAATTAATCATCTTTATAGAATATTCAACTATGGTTTTAGTATTTGTTGGTTAACTTGTCTATGTTCATAATTGTTAGGTACATTATAGCTCATTATAGTATTTGTTTGATTATATTTAATCTATAATTTTATCTAGTGGCCATTTAAAACTAAAATTATAATCATTAAAATATTTTCACTAAATTACTTTTAAGAAGTATCAATATTAAATTTGTTTAAATTTTTCTATTTGTGATAGTATGAAAGTTTTAATACTACAATAGTGGTGTCCGAATTCAATACTTCAATACCATCAACCCTAGTTATGCCTATTAAAAATTGTTTGACCTTTTAGTGTTTTTAATTATTCATAACTTAACTGAAAATCAATTTATTAAAACATTACCTATATCCTATACAATAAAACTAAACAAAATGTTCCATCCTTTATGTTAAGCTGTTTACCATATCATTCAGTGATTTGTTTTTTTTGTGTTTTGTGCATTTTATAGGTTCTTTACATGATACTAAAGTTACTTAACATCTGAACATTCTTAAAAACTCTAGAATCATGTCAATGTCAAAGTGTCATCAACTGTCTTCATTTGTTTTCAAGCAACAGAAAAACTTGCGTATGATGTCAACATTGTGGGGCAACGTTCAGCAAGGACCTCCAGATGCTATACTTGGTGTAACGGAAGCCTTCAAACGTGATAAAAATCCACAAAAAATTAACTTAGGAGCTGGTGCTTACAGAGATGACAATGGTAAACCATATGTATTACCTAGTGTAATTCAAGCGGAAAATTTGTTGGCAAAAAAAAATTTGGATAAAGAATATGCTCCAATTAGTGGAATTTCTGATTTCATTAATGAAGCTATAAAATTAGCATTATCCAGTGAATCCCCTATTATTAAGAATAAATACTATGCTTCAATTCAATCTATATCGGGAACGGGTGCTTTAAGAGTTGGTGCTGAATTTCTTAAAATGTATGCCCCATTAAAAACTATTTGGGTACCTATTCCCACCTGGGGTAATCATAATCAGATATTTAAATTTTCTGGATTAGAAGTTAAAACGTTCAGGTATTATGATCCAAAAACATGTGGACTTGATTTTGCTGGAATGGTTGAGGACTTATCTTCTGCTCCATCTGGCTCAGTAGTTTTGTTACACGCGTGTGCTCATAATCCAACTGGTGTTGACCCAAAACCAGAACAATGGAAAGAATTATCCGCATTGTTCAAAAGTAAAGGCTTATTTCCATTTTTTGATATGGCTTACCAAGGTTTTGCCACAGGAAATGTTGATCAGGATGCTGGTGCTGTTCGTTCATTTTTATCTGATGGTCATCAGATTGCTTTGGCTCAGTCATTTTCCAAAAACATGGGTCTGTATGGAGAGCGTATAGGATTGTTTTCATTAACCACTTTGGATAAAGATGAAGCAGACCGCATAGTATCCCAGTTAAAGATAATTGTACGTGGTATGTACTCAAACCCTCCAATACATGGAGCTAGGATTGTGTCAGAAATATTATCCAATCCTCAACTATTGGACCAGTGGTTGGTTGAAGTGAAGGGGATGGCAGATAGAATAATATCTGTCAGATACCAATTAAAAGACCTTTTAGAGAAAGAAGGCTCTACAAAGAATTGGGAACATATAACAGATCAAATTGGAATGTTCTGTTATACTGGACTTAGTAAAGATCAGGTTAAAAATTTAATTGATCAGCATAGTGTGTATTTGACAAATGATGGTCGCATATCTATGGCCGGTGTTACTTCCAAAAATGTTGGTTACTTAGCTAAAGCAATGCATAAAGTTACTAGTACTTAATTTAATAAAGAAAGGGAAAATATCTTTATAAAATGTTGTATCCACTTTATAATCACTCATATTATATTTTGTAATCCTTTGTTTCATTAAATGTATTCAAATTCACATTTTATTTTATATACATGTATTTAATAATACTTCATACTGTATCATTTTTGTCTTAGGTTACTGTTTAATAAAATATAATTTTATTGAAAATTATTCTCAAGTGTATCTATTTTCATTTTTAAAGTATGTCCTTACTTTTATTATTAAATTAATGTTTTGATAAACTTTGTTAAGTATTTTACATTTATACATGGTGCATATTAAAAATATGCAAGCACATTAAATTAACTAGTTAATTTAAGTATAATACCTAATTTAGTAGGTACCCGTTTTGAAATTTCATTTTAAAAACTGAACATCTCATTTTGTCCAACAGTTTTTTGCTAGACTTCATACTAATTGTTTTGTGAATATTTTATTATGTATGAGTATGAATATGAACTGGACAACTAGTGATACTTAATAATATAATTTTATGTTCTTCAAAATGTTGTAGTTTTGGTACAAACAATTCTAAAAGTAATTAACTCTAAAGTTTTGATTTCTTGAAACTCTTTTTTACTTGGGGCTTAAATTATTATCTATTACATAATATTACATGGAGGCCAGAGGTAATATTATGTGTTTGTCAGTTATTTCTATTCGTATATGATAATAATTATAACAAGGTAGTTTTGGAATGTGTACGCATTTACTTTTTAGTGATAAGTTATATTTTGAAATATTCTGTAGGTACTACATGAACTTTTCACATTTAAAAAAGTTGTTTTTTGTTTTTAATATTAACAGATATACACATAGTTAAAATCTTTGATCATACACTTTGGATGGACCTATGTCCTGATTACTTGAAGAACATAAATAACTATATAAGCGACGTGAAAATAATACCATTTATGCAGTGGCGCAACAAGTGGGGGGTGTTCTGTGATATTACACCAGAGTATCTGGTTTGAGGGCAATATTTTGTGCGTTTGTGATGATGTCGATATCTTTCTAAAAGATTTGACGCATTAAAAAAAGATAACTGAAAACTTTCTACCACCAATTGGGTACATTAGTTAATTTGTTAGTAGATGACTCAATACAGTTTTCATGTATCATTCGTATATTATGATTTATCCAATTATATAAAAATGATATAAAATCAGATTTAACCCAACAATATTACTCTCAATAAAAAGATTAATTAATATTTCTGATGTCAAAAGTGTCAAACAAATAACAATTGACATTATATATAATTTAAAAATGACTATAGTAGGTAGGTACATCATATTGTGATATTTTAAGTCCGATCGGTTAGGTTAGGTTATCTCGCATTGCCTAAAACAGTTGCATCAGATGAAACTTATTAAAAATTACCTAACAAACTCAATGAGTCAATATCGACAACCCTACATTGCCATTTTGAACATTGAAAATAATAAAACTAAAAAATATAATATAGGTAAAATAATAGAAAATGTTGCCAACTTAGTTAACTTATTAATTTTTTTTATGAAATAAAGAACTTGCCTATAATTTAATTTGTATTATTTATTATTTTATATAGACAGACAGGCAGTAATAATGATTTTGTAAATTATGAAAATTATTTATAAATCACTCTATTCCTAGTAACTTCTTACGTATATATTTTAATTGTACTTAGTGTAAATAGTTGAAGTATTTTAATATATATAGGTATAAAATCTATACTATAATTGGTAATACAAATACTATATTGGAGAGCACCAAGTAATTTTAATAACTATTAACTAGGGAAAAGGCACCTTAACTCATAAGATATAGTTACACCACTGGGCACTGGGATTACGTATAAATTAAGCCAAGTTTTTTACAATTTTCATATATAAATAATAAATTTGTAATTTAATATTTATATTCAATATAATATACGACTATACGAGTTAGAAAAATGCTAATTGTATATAAGGTACCTACCGCAGAGCATGTTTCTTTTCCTCGAAAATTACTATCTATTTTTACTAAATACCTATTCTTTTTGTTAACATTAATATGCATAGGTGATAGGTATATTATTGTATTACGATGATATATGATATAATAATACCTTTATGGCTTTATATAATTATATATATATAGTGTATGTACTATGTATGCAATTATTGTAATTGAATAATTTCGATTTGCCATTAATTCTTAAGAGGACGTCGCACCCGCATGTGTTGTCTTCGTCTTACACACGTATGAGTATATGACATACCAAATTTCCGTTCGCTAGTTTCAATAATGTGCTGTCAGTTTTTATATTAGAGTGAATTGACCTATTATCTAACTTTGAAGTATTAACATTATCTGTGTTCTCTTGTTGGCCTTTTACGATGTTTCAATTTTTAAGTGAGATATGGGTATGGAAAGTATTAATATTTTAAAATGCTCATAATTCACGTAAAAATTAAAATATCATAAAAAACCAACGAGAGAACACATAAAATGTTGTTACCTAAAAGTTTGATAATAGGTCAATTCACTCTAATATAAAAACTGACAGCACCTTATTGAAACTAGCGAACGGAAATTTGGTATGTCATACGTGTGTAAGACGGAGACAACACATGCGGGTGCGGCGTTCTCTTAATACTATTGTGGTTGCCAATGAAACCATGGATTGTACTTTGCTTTTTATTATATAAGATTTATACAACAACACGACCAGTTGTGGGGGGGCTGAAGCCCTTTTAGCCCCTCCCCTCTGGGTACGTCACTGTGCATAGGTACCTAATACATTAATACAATACCGAATACCGATACGTCTAATAGTTTATGAGGTTTAAGTAAGTGTATAGTGTTGTGTATAATGTGTATAATATGTTTAAAATATATAATAAATTCAAATAAAAATACGATTTTGACGAGAATAGTTTTCTTCACTAAGTTTTGGTAGGTACCTACCTATACTTAAAACATAGTATTATGTACTGTAACTGTATTACATACTATATAAATAACTGAATTTGAATCTTCGATTTACAAATAGTTACCTTCAGTTGGTATATTGACACTATCCAAGAATTTTCGTCCTTGTACGTCAATCCTTTTTGACCGTGTTTTTTTTTTTCGAAAACAAGTTTTGTTAGCTGTTGGGTCACTAATATCGTAAACAATTCCACATGCTAAACAAAATAAAACAAATGACCTTATTTAAGAAAAATATACCTTATACCCATTACAACTAATATATATCAGGGGCGCCATTTGGGGGGGGGGTGCTGGGTGTACCTTGGCACCCCTATTTGTTTTCTGTCTCTAATTGGCCTGGTTTAAAATTTACAATTACGCCTATAGATGATGGCCTATGCCTAAAAATTAAAATATATTATTTGTTATGAATACTTTAATACATATAAAATATAAATATATAATTAATTATTATTGTGTATGGAGGTAAATTAGGTAAAGCATATTATTATTTGTAGATGCGTATTATTGGTATGCATGATGACTTTTTTTCGTTGGTAGGTATAATAAAAAATAGTTTTTAGCTACGAATCGGTGTCTCGCAAAAGATATAGTAGGTATGTATTCACTAATATAAAGAAAAAGTGGCCCCATGAAAAAAAAAATTGGCCTGCTTAAATTTTGGCACCCCTATTAAAAAACTCAAATGGCGCCACTGCACTATATATCTTATAAATGTTAATACCTATATAGTGTACAACTCACAACAATGGAAAATGATACAACACCAATATAACTATTCAATTTAAAGCTCCATTTAAAATTGTTAATGAATCCTGCAAGGATAAGATTTATAGCAGTTAAAACAAAATACAAATACCGTGGAATATGCTTTAATAATATTATAGTATTAAATAATTACGAAAAATTATGTAAGTATGATCATCTATAAAAATATTGAATACTTAGTTAATAATTATTATATATTTATGAAGAAACTTGACATTGTATAGATTTTGATTTGAGCTAGGGGGCTAAATTGGTCTTACAACTATGTGTATTTTGTGCAAAATAAATTTATGGTGTATTTTTTAGGTCAACAAATTTTATAACATATCTATCTCTATATAATATACTTATTCCGTTTATACTTTATTAGATAACATTTAATTTTAAAATATACGTGTTGATGTGTAGGATTTTTTTTAAACCTTTATTAAGTTTACTTAATATAGTCACTACACTTAACCTAATACTCAAAACTAAAAACACGAATTTAAAATTGTTCAACTTGAAAATATTGTTTTATGCTAGGCACATTCATGCATTGAATCAGATTTTGAGTATGGGCCTTTTTAAAAAATTCAAGTGTCGTGCCCATGCAGCAGTGATAAAAATCATTGTGTATAAATTACCACGTTCCTTAATAATATTATCGATCCTAGAATAGTCTCAGCTTTGTATTCATACATTTGATATTACATATTATATTATTAACCAGAAATGTATATGTTTTCAAATTTTTACCGGAAAGTTTAAAACTGTTCACTATATCCAATGGCATCGGATGTGTCCCAACATTTTTTTCTCTCTCGGCTTGTCATTATAATCCATACATGGTTAAGTCGTGTTTATCCAGTTGGGGAAAGGTTCCGAATTTTTCTCAGACGATATAATACTGCCACTAGTGCCACTGTACTATATAGGGGCGTATATACCCACTGAACGCGCTCACTGCTGCGATGATTAATTTATAATCCTTATATGCTTTTATTTTAGAGCATCAACATACTAGATATAGTATTTAATCCCTCTGGTTTGGGAAGTGGGAATGAAGGTGCTATATAGTGGCGTAGGCAGGATTTTTTTAAAGGTGTGGCCGGGGTGGTGTTTTATTTTTAATAAAATGTAAATTGTGAAGGATTTCACACTTCCTATAATATATAGCCATAAATTGTTTTAATAAATTATAATATGTGTTCAACTTCCAAATATTTATTTAAAATAAATTGTTTTAATTTTTCATAATTTTTTTTTCGTAAATATGATAAAATTGTAATTTTTCTTCTATAACAATTATAAATTATTTAAAATTATTACAAATAAATTAAGAAAACTTGAAAGACAATTGACAAATTAAAATAATAAAATAACAAATTATATGTCCATGTATTTTATAATGATAATATTCATATTGATTCATATTGATAACAACTAGATCGGAGGGCTAGTAAAATAATAATATAATTGAATGATAATGATTATTATCACCAGTACAGTAGATAACGCAAATTCTATATGATGGTGTAATGTAAATATTATATGCACGAGTGATAAATAAAGTTATCTTGCCGTGGTAGTGCGTGAATATGCCAATATATGGCATAACACTATAACAGAATACATTTTATCACGACCAAATGATTGTACCTTTTCTTATATTATAAACATAATATTATATATATAAATACAGTCGAGGAGGGGGGGGGGGTGTTTTAACACCCAAGACAACCCCCCCTCCCACTGGGTACGCCACTAGCATGTTTAACATGATTTATGAATAAAAAAATAAGGTGTATCTATATATTTTGGAATTTTGCCCATAAACAGCGTTTAGAAAAACGTCGAAAATTACTTGTAGAGCGTGTACCAACTACCAACTACCAAGGACCAATTATCGTGTATATTATATTATCTTATCATAATAGACTTAAATAGAGTGATCTAGCTACTGAATTCAGCTATAGTATATAGCCTATATATAATTGTTCATACACGTTAGGCATTCCTACACATTTTAACCGCCAAAAATTGAATACTCACTACTCACGATATCAGCTGTAAGCAAACTAGGTAGATAATATAAATGTTTACTTATATCTACGTAAGTACCTACTCATAACGGTCTATACAGCCGTACCTCTACACATAGCTATTAACATATGATATACATATTTATAATTTTAAATTATTTCATTCATAAAATTTTTGAACCCATAGTTGATTTTATACAATATCGATGAAATTGATTTGATATTATAATTCTTATAGTACATTAAGTACTCATAAACTAAACGTTTAAATTTTGATTTATTATATCCATAATATGTATCACAATTATTAAAAATAAAAGTTTTCATCATTACAGTATACATACTCCTGCTTAAACGGTAAAAAATCTAAGTATCTGTAAAAATGGACTTTAAGTGCCTATACATAAAAATTCCAAAAATCAGAATTAAAAAACGTATTATTAAAAGGAAATGGGGTGAGAATGCTTCGCTCTTCACTACATATCCTCCTTATAACCATTCTAGTTTGAAATATAAATAGCATCGTGTAAATCCGTATCGATCATTATAATATTTTAATAATATAAAAGGTACCAATAATAATATAATATTATAATATATTTATCACGCTTACCTATGTTATTGCATGCGTCATCGGCAATCTCCCGAACTCTATTATTTATAATATTTAGGTTAGCAAGGTTAACAAAATGCAAAATATTATAAAACGTGTATATTGGTATGCATACCTATTATATGTTTATCATAAATAATTATCGTGCCCGAAAAAGTTGTGCGCAGCGAGTTGCCACAATATAATATAGGGTTTACTGTTAATCAATTCGATACTTTAAGATAGGTCAGAAGTAGGTATGTATGTCCATTATTCAATATTGTTATATTTGGTTTTATATAAACAATTAATATTATTAATGATTTATGTTCATAGTTAATAATTACTGTTTATTACAAATATTTACAATTAGTAAAAACTACTCAATACGGACGTAGCATGTCGAAATCGAACATACTTATACTAAAACTAAACATCAGTTATTGGCAGTTTCACATATTGCGTTTATTAGTTATTATTAATAACCAAATATTCAAATATGATATAGCTATAAGTTTTATCACTTCGTTTTAATTTGTTATCATATATACCTAAATTTTAGAAACATATTTATGTTATGCACCAGGATATTTTTGCATTTAAATTTTTTCCTACCTATGGGTAAAATGTCTTAAGTGACCTATAGCATCTAATATATAGTGCTACATTTATTCCTACCTAGTCACTTTTCATTGAATTTTACGGTACAATGTAACAATACAATTAAATTCTTCTTGGTTCTTATATGTTATAACTCATAGTGCATAAATACGGCTTTATATAGCTATATACGTCAATCTAGAAGATAACTTCAATTTTCTGGATTGATGATGTATTGGAACGGTTTGTATGTGTGGCAAGGTTTTTGCCACTATGGACCCGGGTGATCACCCATCCAGGAACTAGTGGCTGCGGATGTTGCTTACTTTCAATCACGTTGCGTAGTGATCGATTTCAGCCACTGTGCCGCTCGAGCCACATTTTTTCTGTTTCATATTCCCCGTTCGCACATGTATTATAAATTATTATTATTGTTATTATTAGGGCTGAGCTAGGTTTAATTATTTTTCATGTCGATGAATTTCATTCTGAGTTCAAAATAAGTCACTTGCTAATTTGATTCAAGGCATTCCGTTTTGAAATTTATTTTGTATATTTTTTCATGATAGGTACCTATTTGCATACGACTGTACAGTGTACACATTTTGAATATAATTGTGAATTAATTTTATTATGTTTGAGTAGTTTCGAATATTTTTTAGAATTGTTAGTGCACGTTTTCTTATTTTTCCAGCAGTTCATAATATAGTCGCATGCATATTAATAATTTATGCGGTTGTGTAGCGCGTGGGATTTACAGCCCTGATTATTATTATGTAACGAAACGCTCTGGTTCGGGAAACGATGTTCGTCGTGGATATTATTATTATCGTATAATATACGGCGACTGCGCGCATTTTTAGCCGCTCCGGCGGCGGCACGCGCCGCTTTCTATTTCTGTACTATTATACACACACATCGGTCCTTGGCACACGACCGACCGTGCGGCGGCGGCCGTGGTGGCGTGGAAGTACAGTGGTCGGCGGTCGGCGCACGGCGGTCAGTCGGCGGCGCGCAATGGTGCCGGTTGGCGACAAGAGCAGCACTGGGTCATCGTCGGCGGCGTACAACGCGGCCGGCGCCGACAACCCCAAGGAGCGGCTGAAGGAGTGCTGCCGGAAGCTGGTGGCGTTCATGTGCACGCAAGTGGGCGTCGGTGGCCTGGTGGTCGGCTACGCTGTGGTGGGCGCGTTCTGCTTCATACAGATCGAGGGCCAGGCGGGCGACGCGCAACACCACGCCGTCGAGATGCTCCGGCACAACTGTTCGGTGAACGTGTGGAACGCCACCAATACGTACAACGTGCTGTACCGGGATAACTGGACGCGGCAGGTGACGGACGCGCTCACGCACTTCCAGGTCAACCTGGCGCTCATCGTCAAAAAGGGCTACGACGGCCGGACCACCGAGGAGACGTGGTCGTTCTCCGCCGCGCTCATGTTCTCCCTGTCCATATTCACCATGAACGGTTACGGCAACGTAGTGCCCAAGACCATGCTGGGCAAGGCCGCCACCGTAGTGTACGCCGTGTTCGGCATACCGCTGTACGTGCTCTACTTCCGAAACATGGGAAAGGTGCGTCGTCGTTTGTATATTATTATTACCTATAACCGTAAGACCTAATTATAACTGGTGGTAGTTCTGTCATCGACTCACCCTCTCGCTGTAACTTAGTGTTTTGGGGACCACTTTAACCGGGTGTGTCGTTATAGGACAGATTAAAAATCTATAGGTTGCACATAATATATATATATGTATAATGGTAGCCGGTAGGTAGTATTAGGAAAATCTGGTTGGTACTTATACATCTGTAAGATGCATTCGGTATGAAAATATTTTATGCAAAATATTAAACGAAAACGAATAAGCATACGTATAGGATCTAATACCTATACAAGGCATTAAAATGACATTTTCATGCGATGATTTGCACCCTATTAATTATCTATGTACAAGTGTACAACCAACGGTCGTCAGGGAATTGGGTTGGCTCTCCGCTGTTTGATTTTATTTTTACCGTCGTTTTCAAAATATAAAAATCGGGGTCCTACGTTTTTACGTACTCAAAGCGCGTGTAGTAAAGTCCCTGAAAAAAATGACCACAAGCGTGTAGGAATAAGTAATGCCGTTGAGTGTACGTGTGGAGA
Organism: Nasonovia ribisnigri; assembly: GCA_027563435.1. NCBI lineage: Eukaryota > Metazoa > Arthropoda > Insecta > Hemiptera > Aphididae > Nasonovia > Nasonovia ribisnigri. The sequence continues at coordinate 1,294 of JANEHU010002624.1, read as the reverse complement.
GAGGGCAATAGAGAGACAGAGTGAGCGAGAGGGACATAGCGCGTCTTATTGAAACAAATTACTTTTTCGCTAAATTATGATAAGAGCATCGTTTGGGGCGGTTTTACGGTTTGAAATATTTGCAGTGATTCTGCGATTCTTTTTTTACGTGCCTAAACTACTTGAACTAGAAAAATCTCCAACGATATATATTATGGTTTTAAAACTATGCTGATATATATAGCGCATTTATCCGTGGTTTTATAGGGAGGAGATTGGTGAAAATGGCGTTGAGATTGAATTGAAACGGAGGCACAAACATTCCGAATCAAATCAATAATTATCTCGTTGTATGCGTATTTGTTGTTTAGAAATGAAATATACATTATTCGTGTATGTACTATGTAGATACCTATAATACAGAGTTGTTTGTTTGCTTTTTAGTATTCGTTGTGAACAAGTTTTATTGACTCGATAATCGTTTTACCATAAAAGTTTTTTTCGAAAACGCAAAGTTTTAAAAAATTCATATGTTTGGTGATAAAAATTTCTTTCCTCGAAATTCCTGCTCGGAAAAGTTATAACCTGTCAAAAAAGTACACACAAATCCATCACTGTTTTTTTTTTTTTTTTTTTTTAATGTGTTTATGAGCCCACACTTGAAGGGTTCGGCCGATTTTAACACACACTAAATTGTTAATGTTGTCTATCGAAATTTGGCTAACGCGACTGTCTAGTTTAATGTCAGCATGCGTTCACAAAGCAGTGGTTTCTTTACTTTTAATATTATTATTCTTTTTAATGTGTGAAATAAGTTTTTTTGACGATAAAAAGTCGAATTACCCTAAAAACAATCACCAATAGTGGACTATTACACTTAATGGACTCTCACAATGGTAGCCACGACGACCATTATTGTCGGTTTGTTTCTTATACGCATAAGTACCGCTTTTAAGCGATTAATCAATTCAACTGGCGTATATACGAATTTATCAAAATCACGCGCAGTAATAGATTATGAACTGCGTGTTTTCAGTTTTATTTGATCACACGCGACAGACATATTTTTTTCGCGGCTTACGTCAAAGATCGAGAAAATCTACAAAGATAACTAGCGGTCGTCACGATTAACGGGCAACGTTCGTATGTATGTTGTGCAGACGTTCGCCACGATCCGCAAACGAACATCATTGCCAACACAGCGAATTTTCATAGTTTTATATGCGCATAAAACATACTCAGAAATAACGTTTATATTGTTATTATTATAGCGGTAAGATTTTCAAACATTGTGAATTATTGTTGACGCTTTTAT